>JAPMUY010011094.1:0-134417 GCA_026901105.3 Galaxias olidus | reverse complement strand
CATCAACTGGAAACTTTTATAACAAAGTCAGCGGTGAGTTGTTTATGGTGTCCTTCAAACAAATACTGGAACACTGACAGAGTACTGAAAATTATCCTCATATATTACTATACCCTGTTCTGGATTGTTTCCTAGACCCAAGGAGCAAGTATGTTCATAAGGGAAACCCAAGTCAGGAAGAGGCTAAGGAGAAGACCAGCAAGGACTTCATAGACCCAAGGAAACAGCATAAGAAAGAGGGTCAAGGTTGGTTTGCATGGATATTTGGTGTCAAGAACAATCTACCTGAGGATCCTCACTAACCGGTAAGAAACCTACTCTCAACATGGTTGAGACAATTAACTAGTAACTAAGATATCACAATAGATGATTAATATTTCCTCCTGTATCCACAGCCCAACTTTACCAGCATGAGACGAACGACGAAGGCCCTCTAACCTTGTGTAGCTGACTCCTAACAAATTTCATGAGCCCTGCTTACCAATGACTACAGCAATAAAAACCATAAAAAATGTATCATTTTCAAGCGTCTGTTGTGACCCCATTTACACTGAATTGGGAAAATTCAAACCCTTATAACCCTGATAGAAAGACATTATGGCCGATCAGGTTAAGGATCTTTGTCTTTATTATTAACAGCACACATTGTTACATTAAAAATACACGCATGATTAAGTGGCTCATTGAACTTTTTTTTTTGCAATAGTTGACATCAATTAATATATCTACTTAATTTAGAAACATACAAAGAATCATGTATGTATCTAATCATAGGAACATACAAAGAATCATGTCGAGTGTATGAAGTCATTTTATGTTTATTAGTCTGTACAATTTTGGCAAGACTGACAATTGCATTTGAAGCCATTTTAAAGTGTTATTTCCGCGCTTAAAAATTCCCCCCGGAATTCACAAACTGCCCCAAAGGTTTAATCAATTGGGATCAAATTAGCCCCAAATACAATAAATATATTTAGGCCCCTGCACTATATACTATAACAGACTAACCTACTTTAACCTACCATAACCCGGCTTTGGAGAGTTTCAGTTTACTATTTTTCTCTGAATACAGAGAAACCACCTTCTTTCCCAATCAAATTCCATCTGAGGACATGTGCTGATTAATTCTAATTTCAATAAAAAAAAGTAACAAGTCACAATAGTATGTGTCTTACATTTCTTGTAGTTTATTTTAAATAACTACACAAATACATCATTTCTCACTTTTGGTGACTACAAATATATAAAAACTTCAGCCAAATATTCAACCACTGAATGAAAAAGACTAAATACATTAAAAACATTTACAATTTACTCTCTTGCAATTTGTGACCATAGTCAGAGTGGATGGCTCAAACCCCGCAAAACCCATCTTCCCAACTACTAGTACAGTTCTCACTGATCAAACAACTGTTGAGGCTATTAGCAGGCTCCTTTATTATTAAAAAAAAAATCATTGATGGACACTTTATGTTTTCACATGGAAACAGATTTGATTGGTAAGCAAAAAAGGGAAATTTAAAAAATGGACAGAAAACTTCATATCAATAGATATACAATCAGCTCAATCAGCTATACAATACCTACTTTGCTGTCAGGAAATATTGTATGTATATACATTCTACATAAAACTCCTGGTAGTCTCCAAGTAGTGCAGTACTCTCTTGCAATTTGTGACCATAGGTGAGGTGGATGGACTACAATATTCTGCAAGTGGATTCAGGTTGTTTATCTCTTGTGTGTGCCTCTCTCTTATCATGTTATTTAAAGTTGAACAACTGAGTTAAAGGTGGGGTAGGCAGTTTTCTTTCGGCGTCATCAGGCAAAAATGTCTAATAAACCGTGCAGCGTTGCAATTCATGGTTTCTGAGAGAAAACCTCTAACTCCAGCCCTCCTCTTGTCTCTGTTTACAGGCTTTAGAAAATCTAGCCCCTGACAGTAGACTTTGGCCAATCACAGGTCATTTCAGAGAGAGGGTGTTACTATTGCTATTCTACAAATGCAGACACGCTCTTCAGACAGTGAAACTGTGATTCAATGGCAGACAATCCTGCTAAAAAAGTAGCTAGTCCAGCACTGGCAACAACCTATTTATTTATTTGTCATTTCCCAAAAACTGCCCACTTTAAACAGCTTCCAAAACACGTTTTTTTCTCTGTGTATGTATTCTTTGATGAGCGTTAAGGCTGGACAGTTGAGAGAAGTTTTTCCAACAGACAGAACAGTGATAAGGCTTTTCTCCAGTGTGTACTCTTTGGTGTGTTTGAAGGTTTGACAATAGAGAGAAGTTTTTCCCACAGTCAGAGCAGTGATATGGTTTTTCTCCTGTGTGTATTATTTGGTGTGTTTGAAGGGTTGTCAATTGAGCAAAGTTTTTCCCACAGTCAGAGCAGTGATATGGTTTTTCTCCTGTGTGTATTCTTTGGTGTTTTTTAAGGCTTGACAATGAAGATAAGTTTTTCCCACAGTCAGAGCAGTGATATGGTTTTTCTCCTGTGTGTATTCTTTGGTGTCTTTTAAGGCTTGACAATGAAGATAAGTTTTTCCCACAGTCAGAGCAGTGATATGGTTTTTCTCCTGTGTGTATTCTTTGGTGTCTTTTAAGGCTTGACGATGAAGATAAGTTTTTCCCACAGTCAGAGCAGTGATATGGTTTTTCTCCTGTGTGTATTATTATGTGTGTTTTAAGGCTTGACAATAGAGAGAAGTTTTTCCCACACTCAGAGCAGTGATATGGCTTTTCTCCTTTGTGAATTAGTAGGTGTCTTTGAAGGGTAATCAATTGAGAGAAGGTTTTCCCACAGTCAGAGCAGTGATAAGGCTTTTCTCCTGCGTGGATTCTTTGGTGTGTTTTAAGGCTTGACGATGAAGATAAGTTTTTCCCACAGTCAGAGCAGTGATATGGTTTTTCTCCTGTATGTATTCTTTGGTGTCTTTTAAGGTTGTATACCTGATTAAAATTCTTCCCACAGTCACAGCAGCTATGTGTCTTTTCTCCTGTGTGTGTCGATTGATGTCTCATTGACCTAGAATGTCCCTTAAAAAGTGTTCCACATTTGTAGCTGTTGGAACGTTGTCCTTTACTTATCTCACACTTCCTAGGGGTTTTAACACTCCATTTCCCATCAGCCCCCAGCAGTTTCCTGCAGTCTTCCAGAATAACCAGTGCTGTCTTTAAAGGGAAATGAGTAGAGTGGACTACGCTGATGGAACTTGAAGTTAGCAGCATCATTGGTTGAAGTTTGACATTATGAATAGGACGGGATGTTCTGCTGTCCAGCGTCCTAATAATCAAAAACAGCATAAGATTATTAGCTAAATAGAAAGACGTACAGATAACACACACACACACACACACAGAGAGAGAGAGAGCTTGAGCAACTGTCAATCAACGTAGAATAAGCCTAGATTCCAGTCTAAAATTATTCTTGAAACACTTGTACAATGGATGTTCAAAAAGGTAGAAGGCAGGTGATTTCATTGCTCTGACAATATGTGTATTTTGCAGCTACATGATATAATGCCCATGCTATAATGGGTTTCTATTTGAGAGTGCAAAACACTGGGAGGAGACTTTCACATAGATAAATTCAGCCACCGCAATGATATTTACCATAAGAACAAGTTTTTTCCGCCCATGTTTGAGATATCAGATTGAAAAATCATTAAGACATATCAGCTATGCAGCGATGCCATCAGGAATGTTAGACAACACTGCTTTCCTATGCTTAAAAACACACCAAAATTGGTACACATGTCCAGGTCTACTCAAAAACACACTCAATGCAATGTCGCCTCATTACACCGGTTTGTGGTGCAATAGAATCAGTTTAAAATTCAAAGTATTCAACAAATCATGAAAAATGGGCCATTAGGGCTACAGGTCTGAAGCTTTTAGGACTTGTCCATTGCAGTTAGATTACACTTTCATACACCGGCATCCATGAAAAATCCATCACTTTAAAAAGTCATAAAATCATACCACATTTTCAGGACCTTCAGACTCTCAACATAAGCCGTCCAAAATATCTTGCTGATAGCACTTGTTGAGTCCACAGCA
The DNA here is from genome assembly GCA_026901105.3 of Galaxias olidus. Taxonomy (NCBI): domain Eukaryota; kingdom Metazoa; phylum Chordata; class Actinopteri; order Galaxiiformes; family Galaxiidae; genus Galaxias; species Galaxias olidus. The sequence continues at coordinate 130,356 of JAPMUY010011094.1, read as the reverse complement.
CATCAAAATGTATTACTCTACATTCACTTTGTCATATCTCACTGGTTCATTAAACAATCCGCGTTCAAAAAATAGATACAAATTCCAAGACTGATTTTATGAAGCGGACTGGTTGGATTTGACAATGACACGTTTTAAAAAACAACCGTAAAACCAGATTACACCAAAATCACTGTATATCATCCTCAGTCATTCTACTTTAAAGAAAAATCCAAGCTTGTTGATACATTACAAACTGAGCTCACAGTGCATCAATACGGAGTACTGTACATTTCTATTTTTATAGCCTCAATATTTGACCAATTTATATCATACTTCTATAAAATATTTGTCTTATGATTCACATCATGATTAAAAGTATTCAAAATACACCTTGAAAACTGAATGTTTTCGACATAGCTGAGTTTACTTGTTTATCGGTTGGACTTTATAGTTTGACACGTTAAATCTGAACTAACTCCTTAGAGATCGTAAAACCAAATTACCTCAGAAATCGATGTATCCTCAGATGGTCTACTTTCAACACAAAACCAAGCTTGTCGACACGTTCATAAATGAGCTCACAGTGCAACAAAATGTTTTACTGTAAACACTATAGTATATTCACTTAGTCATATCTCACTGGTTCAGTAACACAATCCGCATTCAAAATATAGATATAAATACCAAGAAAGATGCACTGGAGTTTCTTAAATCTCAGAAATGTCTCTTCAACTGATTTTTTTTAATAAATATTAGTTTTTTTGGTTGAACTTGACACTTGGAAAAGGTACCACCAGCTCGACCAGCTACCACAAGCAAGACCAGCTACAACCAGTTACCACCAGTTACCACATGCTAGACCAGCTAGACCAACTAGACCAGCTACCACAAGTTACCACCAGCCAGCAGGTACCATCAGCTAGACTAGCTACCAGCAGCAAAACCAGCTATCAGCTACAACATACTAATACCTCTAATTCAGTGGGATTAAATGTTTTTTTTCTTTTGCGATCATTCTGTTCTGTCCAAATGCCTGGAATCACTTTAAACTACATGCAAACCACACATTTAAACATTGCTGTTTGCACCTAGCATAATTTACGCAATGATTCTTAGTTGATCACACACAAAGCGAGTGCAATATGTACGTGCAATCTGTTGGAATTTGACTACAGCTAATGTAGTCACAACTAGGGCAGGATCACTCAGCGGTGAATAAAGTTGTGCTGTGTAGCATTTTGAAACTGTTTGAATCGACACAAATAAGGCTTTTGTTGGTTTTTTAAATCATACAAAATGAATACAGTAGTTTCACAACATAAAAGTATGAATATTTATGGAGCTCTTGCTATTCAGTTAGCTTGCAAAGAGGGCAGCAACATGGAGGAGGTGATTCTGGAGACCCCTACTTGGTGTAAACGTTGCAAAGACGACGTGCAGGATGCTCACGGTCACTGCATATCGCTAGCACGATCCACAACTATACTGCAAGTATGGGCATCTCCTTCTGATTTAGTGACGCATCTCTTTGTGCCATAAAGCAATTTGTCAAGAGTTTTGTGGGACATCGAACCCGGTTGCAGACAAAATGACTGGAAAATATTGATACTTGAAGAGGATTGATCTGAACAGCGATTTTTTCATTCTCCCATAGACCTTACAATGTGCTATCAGAAGAAATGTATTGATAATACGTTAATATAAAACGGTCCAACTTGGATTAGTTTTGAACAAATCCCCTTGGGGACATAACCTTGAGCAATGCCGTCAGTCAAATATAACATAGGCCTATTAATAAATTCCAAATACTTGATATAGTTATTGGTATTGATTCCGTATCATCCTAAATCAACTCCATCACACCAATCCTTTGGACACATACAAAAGGCCTCTGCGATTCTGAGGTCCCGGAGTGCAGGAGGCTCAAACTCTGAGCTAATAGATTTGTAAAGATTTCTCACGTTTTCCTTGATGGTCTGAATAGGTTGCTAGATTTGTTGCTATTTGCCTTGTAGAACTAGACAGTAGGAGGGTATGAAAAATTGCTAAATGTTGCAAAAGACAAAAAAAAAATGTTCCTTCGGTTTCGCGTCCTTATTGTTGGTGGGTGTATATGTAGTCGCATTAGGCCACTTCTGATTGGTGAGCACAACTTGTACCTGAACAGCACAACACATCTGATTGGTGAGCATGACTGTCACATGAGGATGGCATGCGTTTGTATAAACATTGACAGTTCAAACCCTGATTAGACAGCTAACTTAAATCGCAGCTTTTACGATTTGTTAATTGCATTTTCTCAAATCACGATATCGATTTGAAATTGATTAATTGTTCAGCCCTACCTGAGAGGCCAAACACACTGCAACTTGAGACAACACATGCAAATAGACAAAACACAAGCAAATTAAGAAAACATCAACAACATCAATTTGACAAGACATGCTCAGCATTTAGAAAACACGATGCAAATTCGGACAACACATTACAGAAATGCGCTGCAAATAAGGACAACACAAGGGAAATGTTTCCAGAGGACACCTAAAAGTGACATGGGTAACACAAGAACAAAGGACCTCCGTTGTGTTTTCTGGATTTGCAGCACATTTCTCTAATGTGCTGAGTTTACTGGATTTGCAGCACGTTTCAGGAACGGCATGTGTTTTCTGTACTTCCAGCGAGTTTTTGTAATGTGTTGGGTTATCTGAATTTGCTGCGCGTTTCCTACATGCTGCACGTGCTGTCAAATTGATTTAGATGTTTTATTAATTTGCTTGTGTTTTGTCTATTTGCATGGGTTTCATATGTTGCAGTGCGTTTGTCTTCTCAGGTCCACCTTACTAACTACTGTGCGAACCTTGTCGCTAAATTAATGTTTACGTTCGGTAACTCCCTCACGCAGAAGTATAAACCAGGTTTAATTCATGGGCTATCGTCGAATTCTTTATTTTGCTTAGGAAGGTTCCTAACGGAGTGAAATGACCCGGATGTATCTAAGTGGAAGCCATGATAAGTACTGTTCGAATTCTTTAAGTGCTAAGAAAAGGTGCTTCAATGCTTCCTAACTTGTGTACTTTAGCATAGGATACACTCATATCTTTCCTTAACCACATGACGTTTTCCCTCGGGGTTAAGGAAAAGTACATAGTGAAAGTCATTAGGACGTACTTTGTTGGACAATTCAGATCCAGCCACGGTGATCCGCAGCTCTGAACATAGACATTGAGTGAAATATTGCATTGATGGTGTCTGTCTTAATTGATACTGGTAGGAAACCCTTGATACATTCTATAAAAAGTATTACTTCCATCACATATACTATTAACTCTGTATAAATAAACGTGTCAAATAAGTTGTCTGTATTTGTGTAGACAATTGTAAGGCACCCTCCTAGTCACTACTAAACTGTTGGTGTTACCTCTAACAATTGAGGCATGTAAGGGGTGTACAGAAACAATGTAAGACTATTAGGAATAAGACTGAACATGGCTATAATTGACATTTATAGGTTGCTCATCCTATGAATAATGTTCTTACTAGTTGTGCTCAAAAGACCACTCTTACTTTTGCGCTTCAAATAATGAAATCGGCTGCGCTTCCAGGCGTTTCGCAGCCAGTGGACACCCCGCGTAAACCAGCCTTAAAAAGTTGTAACTCCCCATTTAGACCCCTCCCCCACACAGACATAGCCCGGCGATTGTTTTTCTTTCTCTCCCTCATGTTCGTGTGTTCCTAAGTCCCCACTGGGAAATGCAACCCCGCAAAGAGCGAATACAATCCCCCAATTTACCTCAGCCATTGTGATTCCTGTTGCCCCTCCAGTTTGTGTTAGCGTGTCTCTCTCAGTGATCGTCTTTTTTACTAGGTTGCGGTAAGAATCGTTCCTGTGTCTCCAGGACAGCTTCTTTTTGTTTCCCGTGGTCTGCCGATGTGGAAGGGGTTTCTATTCTGCCTAATAGCCCCGCCTCCTCGGTCACATGATGGTACATTTTCAACCAACATACTAAAGTGCAAGACTGCAGAAAAAAGGAAAGATCAAATTGTCAGTGGTTTAAGAATATACGTTTAAATCATATCATTAATAATTGGATATGAAATAAAACATATTTTTATTTAACTGCTTAGGTAAAAAAAAATCTTTTTAAAGTAAGTGCAAAACGAACACTTTTTGGAAGCTCACTGTGAATGAGCTCTATAGATATCAATGTTGTGAAACAAACTTTTACTATTGGATTACTTAAGACCAAGCCATTTTAACAAAACAACAACAGCTTGCTATCTATTGTCACAGTGGTGCACACTGCCTGAACCTATTTACGCAGGCAGCCTATGTAGCCTCTCCACTAGAGATTCCATGGGTCTGATGCATAAATTGGGGTGTTCTTTAATCAGTCTAGCAAGTTCAAAGGGATTTTCCAGTAAATTGACTAAATCAGAGCATGCTTTCACCTCGTTGAAGCCTCTCTGTCCCACCAGGTGGACTGTTGACGCTCCTGCCATTCGCTCAGTTCTAAGCCAGTAGGAGTCAGTGCTGACATGGCATCATGCAGCTCATCTGACACTTCCACTAAGGCTAATGGTCTTCATTGAACATTTCTTAAAGAGAACACTATCCTCTGCTTTGTAATGGCTGAAGACCTGATGAGGACTTGGAGTGCCTGAACACTTCCCTGCAGCAGGACACAGACCGATTCAGACATGTTGGAGGCTGTTATAAAGCTGGTGGGGATAGGGGTTTAGACTGGTGGTAACATACATGGTGTTTGTTATAAAGCTGGTGGGGATAGGGGGTTAGACTGGTGGTAACATACATGGTGTTTGTTATAAAGCTGGTGGGGATAGGGGTTTAGACTGGTGGGAACATACATGGTGTTTGTTATAAAGCTGGTGGAGATAGGGGTTTAGACTGGTGGGAACATACATGGTGTTTGTCATAAAGCTGGTGGGGATAGGGTGTTAGACTGGTGGTAACATACATGGTGTTTGTTATAAAGCTGGTGGGGATAGGGTGTTAGACTGGTGGTAACATACATGGTGTTTGTTATAAAGCTGGTGGGGATAGGGTGTTAGACTGGTGGTAACATACATGGTGTTTGTTATAAAGCTGGTTGGGATAGGGTGTTAGACTGGTGGGAGCATGCAATGGGGGAAATAAGTATCGAATACATCAATATTTTGTCAAGTAAATGTGTTTCCAATGAGCCTATTCAAGTGAAAATTTGCACCAGACTTTGGTATTAACTCAAACAATCCAGACAAAAAATCTAAACATTGAAGTCCATATGTAAATAAAGTTATGTGTAATAAAGTGGAATGAAACAGGAAAAAAGTATTGAACACACTAAGAAAAAGCAGTACACCACAGCAAGGAAAGGCAAGGAACCAGTTGAAAACCATAACTAATTAGGAGGCAACTCTGCCTCCAATCTGTGCTAATTAATGTCAGCTGGGTTAGAATATATTGATGGGCTATAAAGGTTTTTTGTTACCAAGGTGCCACACAACAAACATCTAATGATGGGTAAAAGCAAAGAGCTGTCTTAAGACCTTTGCAACCAGATTGTTGCAAAACATGAAAATAGAATTGGCTACAGATGTATTTCACAACTTCTGAATCTTCCAGTAAGCACCATTGGAGGCATTATCCGTAAGTGGAAGCAACGTCACTCCACCATCAATCGACCACGCACAGGAGCTCCTCGCAAGAATTCTGATCAGGGTGTCAGAAGGATACTTAGAAGAGTTGCCAAAGAGCCAAGGACCACTAGGAAAGAGCTCCAGAAAGACTTGGAGGCAGCAGGTACAACTGTGACAGAAAGAACAGTAGGCAATCCACTCCACCGCCATAGCCTCTGTGCACGCTCAGCCCACAAGACTCCACTGCAGAAAAAAAGACATGTTAAAGGTCGTTTAAGGTTTGCCAAACAACATTTGGACAAGCCAATGAACTACTGGGAGCATGTACTCTGGACAGATGAGACCAAAATTTAACTTTTTGGCTGTCACACAACACACCATGTTTGGAGGAGAAATGGCATTGCACATCACCCGAATAACACTGCACCAACAATGAAGTTTGGAAGTGGAAGTATCATGGTGTGGGGCTGTTTCTCCTCTCGTGGTACTGGCAGACTTCATATCATTAAAGGAACAATGAATGGAGCCATGTACATAGAGATTTTTGAGATGAACCTGCTGCTGCCATCCACCAGGATGCTGAGGATGAGACGTGGGTGGAACTTCCAGCAGGACAACGATCCAAAGCATACAGCAAAGTAAACTCACAATTGGTTTCAGAGAAAGAAAATCAGCTTGTTGGAATGGCCCAGTCAATCACGTGATTTAAACCCAATTGAACATTTGTGGAAGCATCTGAAGATCCAGATTCACAAGAGGGCCCCCAGCAATCTTCAAGATTTAAACACAATCTGTGTAGAGGAATGGGCCAAAATCACACCTGAATACTGTGGGAGATTAGTTACTTCATACAGAAAGCGCCTTGAAGCTGTCATTACAAACAAAGGCTTCTCCACTAAGTATCTAATTCATTTTAGTCAGTGTGTTCAATACTTTTTTCCTGTTTCATTCCACTTTATTACACATAACTTTATTTACATATGGACTTTAATCTTCTGATTTTTTTTCTGGATTGTTTGAGTTAATACCAACGTCTGGTGCAAATTTCACTTGAATAGGCTCATTGGAAATACATTTACTGGACAAAATATTGATGTGTTCAATATTTATTTCCCCCATTGTACATGGTGTTTGTTAGAAAGCTGGTGGGGATAGGGGTTTAGACTGGTGGGAACATACATGGTGTTTGTTATAAAGCTGGTGGGGATAGGGTGTTAGACTGGTGGGAACATACATGGTGTTTGTTATAAAGCTGGTGGGGATAGGGGCTTCACCGTTCTTTCTGCCCTCCTGTAAAAACTTTTGTCCTCAGATGTTGGCTTCGCCATAGGAGGGGTCCTAGAGTTCCAGCAGCCTGACTGGTAGTGGAGGGGAGGTGGGGCTGCTCTCAAGCTAGGGGTGGATCGGTTGGACTAGTGTAGCTGAAGGGTTGTGGTTGGTGGGCCTGTTGGATCTCTGTTCTGGTGCTGATTGGATCTGTAGGTTGATGGTTTGGATCTGTGGTCCCCTGTCCTCCTCAGCAGTCTGTTCCAGAGGTTAGGAGCAGGGAGGATGAGTCCCAAGTCTTCACCACTACCACAGGGACAGAGAAACACGCTCCAAGGGAAAGGGAAAGCTAAACTGCTAGTTTAAAGTCCAGGCACCACCATCTTGTTGTGGTCACATCTCCTCCTCCCTCCTCATGGTCTCTGAAGCAGGGGGAGAGAGAGGATGTTGGAGAGGGGAGGATGTTGAGGAGGGAGGAGAGAGAGAATGTTGTAGATGACAGGAGAGGATGTTGAAGAGGAGAAGGGAGGATGTTGAGGAGGAGAGGAGCTGCAGAAGAAGGAGCTGGGCTGGGGGGCTAAGGGTTGGGGAGGAGATGGAATTTGAGAAGTTTGCATTATATAGAGAGAAATAACTAAATTAGATTGCTATGTTGCTTTATAATGCTAGTATTTTGTATTGCATGAATCATGGGCTGGTCTAAAGGACCTTTTGTCATGAATGTGAAAGTTTTCAGGATGTTTTCACCTGTATTGTGTTTCTATCTATTAAGTCCTTTCAGGTGTATTGGTATTCCTGTATAAACTGTAGTTAATAGAAGTGATGTGCTGTGAGCTGGATCCTTGTGATGTTTATAGTCTGGTAGTGAGCAACCTTTGACCCTGGTGGTGACACATCTGGTTCAGAATGGGACTCGACTCCCCACAGGGTCTGAATGCTGTTACGTGCACTAACACTAATCTCACTTTGGTACATTTCATTTGGCACCATCACACAGCAAATGTGGGTCCTCTTGCAGAATATAGTTGAACCTCTGAATGTTTTTATTTTATTTTAAGACAGACAAATGTTTTTTTTTTGATTGCAAAATGTTTGTTCATGAGGCTTATCATTGTGGTTTTTTATTTCATTGGTTACGGTATCAGTGGTGTAATAGTAAAATATAAACAAAGATTAATGTGACTAAATATATTAGACCTGCGTCACATATGTATATATATGTATAGACCTTAGTCACCTTCTGCATTTTTAAAACTGAAAAACTGTCTAGTGGTCTAGATTCAGCGCACTAATTAGTATTATTTTTGACTGAACATGCATGTTTGTGATATAAACTTGTAACATACAGTATGTGTAGGACCCAAATAGAGTTTCAGCACAGCTGGTCTGTCTACAGAGCTCCGGTGTGTTTGGGAAACAGGCATCAACACACACGGGCAGGTAAAAAACAAAACGTGCATTTGGATCAATGCGCATGTACTATAAGGAAACCAGTACAAGCACACACACAATGAAACACAAAGTGAGCTATATTTTATCCTATAACATATGCACGTAGTATACACTTTTATATTACTGTAAGAAAAGAATAATTTCTGTATATTTGAACATATAAATATGTCCCTCTTCATCCTCTCAGCCATCTTACTCCATCTGGACCGGGCTACTATCATTTAGGAAATGTTCTCCAATCTACTGCCATATGTGTTTAGTAAAAAAAAAAAAAAGTGCATATTAACTCTAATTATGATCATATATGTTTTAAGTAACAAGTCACAGTTGTATCAGGATCTTACATTACACTGTAAAAAATGATTTGGCCTTTTAGTTAGTTCAACATGTTTTAATAAGTTAGTTGTACTAAAATTAAGAAAACATTGAGTCAACTTGTTATTTCAAGTTGGAACCTGCTCAACTGCTCACGCAAAACATATTAGTCGATGCAACTTAGACGTTCAAGTTTACTCAAGAACAATTGAATTAACATACTGAAGACGTCACCTGACTCTTGACCACGTGAAGTAAGTCATCGTTACTGCTATCCTGATAGGCCATTGAGGTAATATATTTGCATATATCCCAGCAACTTATTAAATGTAATATTAATGATAATACAATTTATATGGATTGTGCTTTACTTTGCAAGAGTAATCTCAAAGCGACACAATCCGTGTTAAACATACATAGCAAATTATATAAATCAAATGAAAAACATATTTTTTGCAACTCTTACTCTGAACATCGTTGTCATTAATGACGAACCCTGAAATTTCCACATTTAACAGTTGAGAAATCACTTGTGTAAAGATGTGTGAGCTATAACTCGTGTACCTGCATCGCCTGGGTTTAACTGGTGCAACTTAAAGTGACTTCTACGGTATGTTGACGCTGCGAATGCCAAACGGCGCTACCCTGGCAAACAGTAAAACCCGGGCATGGAATCTGAAGCTTCCGAAGGGACATTTCAGACGTGTGTTTCCCTCCTAATATCTTTTGTGCAAAATAAGTAGTAAGTTCACCTGACGTATTGACGTTAAGGTGCTGTGTCAAGAAAATTAAAATACTCAACTTACAAATACATGTCAATATCATTAAATAATCAGTTTAGTGTGTGTCAATTTTGTCAAATTGACTTTTCATAGTGAGTTGCATGAACTTAAATTGAAGTACATCAAACTAAAATGACGAAGTTTGCCAGAACCTACATTCTTTGCTCATCTTACTCAAAATCCTAAGGCAGCCAGGTTACTCATAATTATAAGTTGAGCCAACTTTATTTTTTTTACAGTGTACTTTAGTTTATTTATAAAAAAAAAAATGTCACTACTCACGTACGGTTACAGCAAATACATAGAACTTTCTGCCAGGTATTCAACAGCTAAATTAAAAAGGTTAATAATGAAACATTGACAATTTACATTGTTTAGTCCTCCACAGAACAAACACAGGGTGGATTCATATGACCATAAGGGGGCAGACAACAGCACACTGTGTGCTTTGACAGAGAACATAACTAGGTGGTCCATCATGTGTGGTGACTGGACAGTAACACATGAAACCACCACTACAGCTACTAGGACACTTCTTAATACAATCAAACAGCACTGCTAAGGTAATTAGCCTGTTCCTTCATCGATCAAAACAAGAATTGAGGGATTCATTTTTTTTTTTTGCTTCTCACATGGAATACACATGGATTGATATAAAATGTTTTCCAAATATAGTTTTTAAGAAAAAAATCTATGGACAGAAAACATTTTTATTTATAGATGACAGTCAATAAGATATACAACTACTACTTTTCTGTCAACATATACTGTATGTCTGAATGTATGTATGTATATATCTTCCATAAATCTACTAACAATGTGAGAGGAACCAATGACTAGTAGTAACTTTAAAAAACAAGAAAGATTGCATAGTAGAAAAGTAACCTACATCTCTCAGTCTGTGCTTAAATGTATCTGTAGGAGGTGATTTTGGCCATCCCCTTCCGTTTGCTTAGTGTAATTATTTGCCCTAACCGTCGCAAAGAATACATGCAGAATGCTCGTGGTCACTGCATATTGCTAGCATGATCAATGACTATACCCCAAGTAATGGAATCTTTTCCTGATTTAGTGACATATTTCCTTGTGCCATAAAGCAGTTCATCACAGTTTCGCGGGAGATCCTGCACGATGGCCGACAAAATGAGTTTTAAATATTGAGACTTCAAAAGGACTGATCTGAACTGCAATTTTTTCATTCTCCCGTGTGCTATCAGAAGAAATGTATTGATATTCCATTAATACAAAAAAGTTGCCTATTGTGGCTTTAAGGTGGAACGACCTTTAGGTTCAAAGCTTCAAACATTCAAAGGAGGGCTATGCGTTTCTCTTGTATGTATTCTTCTGTGTCTTTTCAGGCTTGATAATTGAGAAAGGTTTTTCCCACAGTCAGAACAGTGATATGGCTTTTCTCCAGTGTGTATTCTTTGATGTGTGTGAAGGCTGAATAATCGAGAGAAGTTTCTCCCACAGTCAGAGCAGTGATATGGCTTTTCTCCTGTGTGTATTCTCTGGTGTTTTTTAAGGCTTGACAATGAAGAGACGTTTTTCTCACAGTCAGAGCAGTGAAATGGCTTTTCTCCTGTGTGTATTCTTCTGTGTCTTATAAGGTACATCAATTGGGAGAAGTTTGTCCCACAGTCAGAGCAGTGATATGGCTTTTCTCCTGTGTGTATTCTTTGGTGGTTTTTAAGGCTTGATGACGAAGAGAGGTTTTTCCCACAGTCAGAGCAGTGATATGGCTTTTCTCCTGTATGTATTCTTTGGTGTGTTTTAAGATTTGACAATTTAGTGAAGTTCTTCCCACAGTCAGAGCAGTCATATGGCTTTTCTCCTGTGTGTATTCTTTGGTGTGCTTCAAGGCTTGACAATTGATCAAATTTTTTCCCATAGTCGCAACAGGTATATGGCTTTTCTTGTGTGTATGTCGTCTGGTGTCTCGTTGAAATAGCATGTTCCTTAACAACCGTTGCACATTTGTAGCCATTGGGATGTCCTTCAGCTATTTCAGACTTTCTAGGGGTTGTAACACTCCATTTCCCATCAGCCCCCAGTAGTTTCCTGCAATCTTCCAAAATAATGACGGCTGTCGTTAAAGGTAAAGGAGTAGTTTGAATTGTAGATTGACAATTAATTTGTATTTGTTCAAAATTCTGAAGACCAGACAGAATGTTCTTCTGTCCAGGGTCCTACTATTCAGAAAAAGTATTAGGCTGATTGTTACTCACTGTATTGCAAGGACAATAAAAACATTTGATTACCTAAAAGTATTCGAAATAGAAAATTAGGTAAACTCAAGCAACCATTGAACAGAACTCTGTCTCTAAGAAAAAAACACATAAATTAAAGTGTAGCTTAGAGTGTCATCTAAGCGTGCCTAGCAACCAGCAGCATGGCCACATTCCACCAAGTTTATGGTTTAGAACATTAAAATCATTACCTGTGGACTTCGTTAAAAGCAAGACAATGGGCCAACAATGTCCGCAGCTAAGACAGCTGGCTCCAATCTAAGAGCCCATATAATATAAATAAGTTACACAAAAAAGTAAAATAAAATTGTACTGTAGTCAATCTCCATTGCTCAACTTACCTGAGCCATGGTGATTCCTGTTGCCTCTCTACAGTTTGTGTAGGTGTGTCTCTCTCAGTGATCTGTCTTTGTTTCTAGGTTGGTAGGAAAAGTTTCTGTCTCAGTATGGAGAAGGCAGAGCTTCATGTCTTATGTATCCGTTGGTCTGCTGATGGGGGAGGGGCTTCTTCTTTGTTCTGGTCTGCCTAACAGCCCCTCCCCCTCGGTCCCTGGTTTATTGTTTTACACACTGCAGGAAAGTGCTAAACTTCTGGCTTTCTTTTCACCATTGAAAATGGTAGACCCATCCCCTCCCTAGAATGAGAACATGAGGCAGAGAAAGAGGAGGGATTAGCAGTCCATGTATGTGGGGGAGGGGTGAATGGAGGTCACAGGGAGTCAGTCTATTCAGAATAATATATTATTAATTATTATAATATAATAATACTATATTTTATTTGTAAAGCGTTTTACATTTTATAAACAATCTAAAGCAGAAGGCTTTCTTAAACAGAAAAGTGTTAAGGCCTGTTTTAAAAGAGGATAGAGTCTGTGGCATCTTCAGAGGGTGTGGGAGGGCAATCCACAGACTGGACAGGTTGGTCTTTTGTAAGTAATGTTTGGTATTATTAATTTAATAATTTTAATATATGGTCTTGTTCAAAAGTAATTTGTGCTTATTTGTAATAGTAGAACTTATTTGATCAAAGTTGTATTGTCATTCTTATTAGTAGTAGGAGTGGTTTACTAAAATACAATACACTTAAAACAACACTGTTATAGAACATTAGAAGCATTGACTTATCAATATCAATAGATCTGAACTTCTATAGTGGCTAGACGGGACTGGGATTTATTTTTAAAAACATTGCTTGAGTTAACGTTCCAATCAAGTTTGCTGTAAATAGTAAAACCAAGATATGTCTGTGTTAACCCTTTCAATTTGCACTCGTATGATTATGATTGGATTAATAGTTTTCTTAATAGATTTTCTTCTCAATAAACCTCTGTGGTTTTGCTAATATTAAGTTTCAGATTATTTTCTGAATACCAGCAGAAATAGATTCAATGAGAGTATTATATGATAGTGTAATATCCTCAACTATTCAACTAACAATATCAGAAAACTTTTGCATGTATGAAATCTCTTGTTTATGCCGGAGGTCAGTAGTGCACGAAATATAATCTCCAACAAGAAATTCTCAGACTTGAAGTGGAGGCAGAGAAGGAAGTGCAGCTAGGGAGATTAGAACTAGAAGCTGTTAGTGCACAGCGCGCTTCACCCATATCCACTCCTCTCCATTCTCAATCATCTCCATCATCTGAGACAACTAATGTGAGCCAACACATTGTTTTGTTTCCTCAATGTCGCGAGTCTGAAATCGATTGTTATTCCAATGCTTTTAAACGTATAGCAGTTTCAATGCGGTGGCCTAAGGAGGTGGGGCCTCTTTTGCTTCGATGTAAATTGTCGGGTAAGGCTCAAGAAGTATTGTCTGTCCTATTGTTAGAGGACGGTATGGATTATGACCAGGTTAAGAATACTATACTTTGTGCTTATGAACTTGTGCCGGAGGCATACCGAACGAAGTTTAGGAATAATTAAAAGTCTCCAAATCTGACTTTTACTGAGTTTGCCCAAGAGAAGGAAACCATGTTTGATCGGTGGTGCACAGCCAGTAAAGTCACTGATCTCTCTTCTCTCTGGGAGTTGATTTTACTGAAAGAGTTTAAAGACAGTGTGCCGGAACGGTTAGTCACATACACAAACGAACGGAAAGTAGTGACCTTGTCCCAGGCCGCTGTGTTAGCGGATGAGGATGATCTGACCCACAAAAATGTTAATGTATACTCTCGTAGGCCGTCTGTGGGCCGGACGTCTGACCGTTCTATGACTCCTCCCACCCAGGCTGTTCATCCAGCAGTGCTTCCTTCCCGCTTCAAGGAAGAATGGGAATGCTTTTACAGCCACAAGCGTGGCCATGTCATTTCTGACTGCTTAACCCTTAAGAAAAAGCAGCCTCCACCCATCACTCAGTCCAAATGGGTTGGTCTCATTTAAACAGTGCCTTGCCCTGTTACAGTCATTCCTACGAGGTCCACGGTAGCTTATGATTCTGACTCCCCCGGCCCAAGCTATGAACCATTCATCCTTAATGGTCTAGTCTCCCTCACTGGCGACAGCCAGGACCAGCGAAAGATTTGTATTCTTTGGGACACAGGGGCTGCACAGTCCTTTATCTTGTCTGACGTATTACCATTATCCAGTGATTCATTTTGTGGTTCTGGTGTCCTTGTTCAGGGCATAGAAATGGGTTTTGTGCCTGTCTCGTTGTACCAAGTACATTTGACATATGAGTTGTTGGAACTCAGGCTGATGACTTGGCCAATCCAGCGTGAGTCCCAGTTTCGAGTTGGCTCGCACCCCTGTTTACCATATACTGCCGGTGAGAGGCACTCATTTCATTCTGGGGACTGATATTGGCTGGGGTAAAGTAATGCCTGTTTGGGAGTTGTTGGAACAGCCAGAAACTCAGGCTGATGACTTGGCCAATGACTTTCCGGGGTTTTTTCCAGCTTAAAGTGTGCTGTAACGCAATCCCAGTCCATGAAGCTTGGTGACGCACTGGATTTGTCTGACTCCAAGTTTTCTTCCTCTTACTCGATAACGCCTCTAAAAGCTGATGGAGACAGAAGCAGCCGGATGAATTCTGAAGTGTATAGGGATATACTTTCTGCTCAGATTCAGCCAAATGCAGCAAAGTTGATTGGACGGCGCTTCACAGTACAGATGGAAAATGACCCAAAACATACTGCAGAGAGAAAGCAAAGAAGTGGAATATTCTGCAATGGCCGAGTCAATCACCAGATCTCAACCCAATCGAGCATGCATTTCACTTGCTCAAGACAAAACTTAAGGCAGAAAGACCCACAAACAAGCAACAACTGAAGACCGCTGCAGTAAAGGCCTGGCAAAGCATCACAAAGGAGGAAACCCAGCGTTTGGTGATGTCCATGGGTTCCAGACTTCAGGCAGTCATTGCCTGCAAAGGATTCTCAACAAAATATTGAAAAGTAACATTTTACTTGGGGTTATGTTTATTTGTCCAATTACTTTTGAGCCCCTGAAATGAGGAGCGTTTGTATAAAAATAGCTACAATTCCTACATTTTTAATCATATATTTTTGTTCAACCCCTTGAATTAAACCTTAAAGTCTGCACTTCAATTCCGTTGTAGTTGTTTCATTTCAAATCCAATGTGGTGGCATGCAGAGCCCAAATCATGAAGATTGTGTCACTGTCCAAATATTTTTGGGCCTAACTGTACCTTCACAATGCCTATAATTTGTGATGAGTTAATCACTAGGCAGAAACTTTACCCTACCCTTACCAAGTGCTATGGAAACGTTGTTAGGGAGGGAGCCACTAAAAAGACTGCAGCATACTTTCTAGACAATGGACTGTTACGTAAATGGAATTCTCATTTGGTCCCCGATCATGACTGGAGTGTGGTCTATCAGATTCTGATACCAGTGGCGTACAGACAGCAAGTGATATCTCTAGCTCATGATCATGTATGGTCTGGCCATTTGTGGATTACGAAGACTTATGATAGAATTCTCAGGCATTTCTTTTGGCCAGGTCTAAAATGGGATGTTTGGTAATATCTGCCATACCTGCCACACTTGTCAGACCACAGGGAAACCAAACCAGGTTATTCCTCCTGCTCCCCTCTGTCCAATACCTGTGCTAGGTGAGCGTTTCAATCATGTGATGGTAGATTGCGTAGGCCCACTGCCTAAGTCTAAATCTTGTAATCAGTTTTGTTAACGATTATGTGCGTTGCTACGCGCTACCCCGAGGCTATTCCTCTTAGAAAAATTACTGCTCAGGCAGTTATCAAGGCTTTGATTAAGTTTTTCTCTACATTTGGACTGCCTAAAATTGTGCAAACGGATCCAAAGTTCTAATTTTCTTTCTAAAGTTTTTAGACAGGTGTTAGTGCATACCACCCTGAGTCACAGGGTGCACTTGAACGATGGCATCAAACCTTTAAGGTAATGTTGCGCAAGTACTGTCTGGAGACGGAAAGAGAGTGGGACGAGGGCATCCCTTTTGCCTTGTTTGCCATTCGGGAAATCGTTCAGGAATCCTTAGGATTTTGTCCTGTAGACCTGGTATTTGGACATACCGCACGTGGTCCACTCAGAATCCTGAAGGATCAATTTCGCTCAAAGGACAATAACCAGAACGTATTGTCTTGTGTGAGCAGGTTCCGAGAGAGATTGCACAGTGCGTGTTCTCTTGTTAAAAACGATCCCTCGGCGGCACAGCAGAGGATGAAGCGTCACTTTGATGGAAAGGCTGTCCCACGTTTGTTAAAAGCCGGTGACCAAGTTTTAGTTTTGTTGCCCATTCCCGGTTCATCACTTTCCGCACGTTTCTCAGGTCCATACAGGGTTGAACAGAAGTTACGTGAGACTGATTACATCATTCAGACACCCGATCGAAGACACAAATCTCAAATTTTTCATATAAACATGCTCAAAGTCTATCATTCAAGAGAGCACCAGAAGGAAACCTCAGACGAGACTGCAGGGCCCGCCGTCAAATCTGTTGTTCCTGTTGCGGTAGTTCCAAGAGCATGTGAGGTCATTGATGATGACGAAGATGGACTCGAGTTGCGAAACGCTTTTAACCTAACACCTCGATAGGTAAACTCGGAGATGTTGGTATCGCTTGACTCTCACTTATTGTATCTTGGTAGCGGAAAGAAGCCTAGTGGCATTTCATTGATGCATGAGTTCCGGTGCTTGTTTAGCGATGTTCCCACCCGCACAAATGTACTGGAACATGACATAAATATGGGGAATGCCTCACCAATAAAGCAGCATCTGATCCGGGTTAACGTGCTGGGCACTTATTGTCCAGAGCTACAATTTGGACATTCGAAACAAGAAAGGTTCATACAATGTTCGCCGATGCCCTTTCGCGTGTGTAAAATGAATGTACGATCTATGTTTACCATGTTTTAGGGTAATTAATGCCTTATTGGGTGTCACAGTCGACTCGTCTTTGTGTGTCCGTCCCTTGGTGTTGCATGTCAACTAATTCGTTAAATCTTGTTTTGTTTCTTTTTGGCCTGCTTAGCCGTGCATAGATATTTCAGTTCCTTTGTCAACCCATTCTCTCATACTTTTCCCTAATTTTTACCGCTGTACTCTGTGCAGTGTTTGAGTTTATGCTCAGGAGCCAGCGGGGCAGGTAAGCCACCCATGGGTATACATTGATCCATCATGTGGTATACCTCATGTGGGCTAAAACTCACAGGTAACCAATGAAGGGCTGCAAGGATAGGTGTAATGTGGTCTCTTCTTCTAGCATAAGTTAAAAACCTGGCAGCAGAGTTTTTCTTTGGATGTTTCACTTGCTGATTCCAGAATAAAGTGCATTGCAATAGTTGAGTCTGGAGGAGACAAAAGCGTGGATGACCTTCTCTAAATCTGCAGATCTGATCTCTGATCTGATTTTGCTTAGCTGTCTTAGTTGGCAAAAGTATGATCGTGTACCACTGGCCACCTAACTGTCAAAGAACAATTCGGAATCAAAGACATCAAGGTGGCGGGCCTCCTTATGGACGTTAATTTATAAGGTGCCTAGATTGTATTGGTGTTAGTACTATATGGGGTAATGAAGATAACTTCTGATTTTGAGTCATTTATCATCATCATCTTCATCCGCTTTGTCCGGGGTCGGGTCGCGGATTTTGCTGATTTTGCAGATTTTGAGTCATTTAGTTGTAAGAAATTGTTTGACATCCACTCCTTGATTTCAGCAATGCATGTCAAAATATCAAAACATTGGCGCTGCCAGGCTTTACTGGGACATACAATTGGGTGTACCCCTATTGATGAAGCCGTTTGAATTTTGTCACAAAAAAACGTGTGACATTTCGAAAATTAAATGGCAAAAGAAAATTAAACTTTAATCTTTAAATGATGTCGCTATAGCGCCATGTGGCAATGAAATAGCGTTGTCAATATCACACTTTGTTTTCAATATATTTCCATCACAAATAATGCAGTGACAAATTAGTTAATTAAATGCCAAAGTGAAAATTGATTTGTCATGAGTGTTTACTTTTTGATTTTCAAATGTGGCAAGGTTATTGCGTCCAGGACACATGAAACTAAAAGTCAAATGGACAATGCTTTTTCATTTAAAATTTGGCATACATTGGCCGTACACCAATATGAAAATTAAAATGCAAACACATCTTTTGTATTTGGATTTTAATTATGACCCAGATGATGCACACGGTCATAATTTGCAATTGAAATTGCAATCCCATCATTGCTTTAGCATTTTCCAGTTTGACTTTTAATATGAATTTAGGCCGCCATAGACTTCCATAGAACTGAGGTCAAGGAGGATTAAAATTGAGTACTGGCCTGAGTCAGCTGCAAGCAGTAAATCTTTGTTGACCTTGACCAGAACAGTCTCAGCACTGTGTTAGAGGCGGAAATCAGACCGGAATTTTTCAAAGATATGAATGTTCTTCATAAAATAAATTTGTTGAGTGGCGACAACCTTAACTGAAATAAAAATAGCAGTTTAGAGATGGGTCTAAAATTGCTTAAAATAGAGATCAAAAGATAGAAAGGGGCTTCTATAAAAGGGGGTACGCAATGGCATGTTTAAAAAAGGCGAGGATACGACTAGAGAGGGAGCGGTTTGTGATGGTTAAAATATTGGAATCAACCGTCTGAAATACAGTTTTAAAAACCAAGTGTGAATACAATCAGAGGGGCAGGACAATGATTTTGAAAGTGCAACAGTGCGTTACAGGGTTGACAGAGAGATTTCACTGAAGCGCGTTAATGATGGGATCGGGCAAGTGTTAGAATCAGGCTCCATACAGTCAATGTTAAAATGCTGCCTAATGTCTTCTATTTTATTACAGAGATAGTTTAAAAAATCTTCACATTTCTCCGGTGATGATTAACAGTGCATCCGGAAAGTATTCACACCCCTTCACTTTTTCCACATTTTATTATGTCACAGCCTAATTCCAAAATGGATTAAATAAAAATAAAAAATGCACACAATACCGCATAATGACAGAGCGAAAAAGGTTTTTTTGAATTTTCTGCCCATGTATTAAAAATAAAAAATAAAAAAGAACTACATAAGTATTTACACCCTTTACTCAATACTTTGTTGAAGCACCTTTAGCAGCAATTACAGGCTCAAGTCTTCTTGAGTATGATGCTACAAACATGGCACACCTATTTTGGGGCAGTTTCTCCCATTCTTCTTTGCAAATTGTCTCAAGCTCTATCAGGTTGGCTGGGGGGCGTCGGTGCACAGCCATTTTCAGATCTCTCCAAAGATGTTCAATCGGGTTCAAGTCTGGGCTCTGGCTGGGCCACTCAAGGACATTCACAGACTTGTCCCGAAGCCACTCCTTTGTTATCTTGGCTGTGTGCTTAGGGTCTTTGTCCTGTTGGAAGGTGAACCTTCACCCCAGTCTGAGGTCCAGAGTGCTCTGGAGCAGGTTTTCATCAAGGATCTCTCTGTACATTGCGGCATTCATCTTTCCCTTGATCCTGACTAGTCTCCCAGTTCCTGCCGCTGAAAAACAGCCCCATAGCATGATGCTGCCACCACCATGCTTCACTGTTGGGATGGTATTGGCCAGGTGATGAGCAGTGCCTGGTTTCCTCCAGACATGACGCTTGGCATTCAGGCCAAAGAGTTCAATCTTGGTTTCATCAGACCAGAGAAATTTGTTTCTCATGGTCTGAGAGTCCTTTACGTGCCTTTTGGCAAACTCCATGCGGGCTGTCATGTGCCTTTTATTGAAGAGTGGCTTCCATCCGGCCACTCTACGATAATGGCCTTATTGGTGGAGTGCTGCAGAGATGGTTGTCCTTCTGGAAGGTTCTCCCATCTCCACAGAGGAACACTGGAGCTCTGTCAGAGTGACCATCGGGTTCTTGGTCACCTCCCTGACCAAGGCCCTTCTCCCCCGATTGCTCAGTTTGGCCGGACGGACAGCTCTAGGGAAGAGTCCTGGTGGTTCCGAACTTCTTCCATTTGCTATGAAAGAGACCACTGTGCTCGTTGGGACCTTCAATGCTGCAGACGTTTTTTTGTACCCTTCCCCGGATCTGTGCCTCAGATCCAATCCTGTCTCTGAGATCTACAGACAATTCCTTGGACTTCATGCTCTGTCAACTGTGGGACCTTCTGTAAACAAGTGTGTGCCTTTCCAAATCATGTCCAATCAATTGAATTTACCACAGGTGGACTCCAATAAAGATGCAGAAACATCTCAAGGATGATCAGTGGAAACGGGATGCTCCTGAGCTCAATTTTGAGTGTCAAAATTTTTTTTTTATTGTGAAGCAAACAACAAATAGGACAAAAGAACAGAAAACTTCAGCGTGCATAACCATTCACCCCCCTAAAGTCAGTACTTTGTAGAGCCACCTTTTACGGCAATTACAGCTGCAAGTCGCTTTGGATAAGTCTCTATGAGCTTGCCACATCTTGCCACTGGGATTTTTGCCCATTCCTCAAGGCAAAACTGCTCCAGCTCTTTCATGTTGGATGGTTTCCGCTTGTGAACAGCAATCTTCAAGACTGACCACAGATTCTCAATTGGATAGAGATCTGGGCTTTGACTAGGCCATTCCAACACATTTAAATGTTTCCCCTTAAACCACTCGAGTGTCGCTTTAGCAGTATGCTTCGGGTCATTGTCCTGCTGGAAGGTGAACCTCCGTCCCAGTCTCAAATCACAGGCAGACTGAAACAGGTTTTGCTCAAGAATATCCCTGTATTTAGCACCATCCATCTTTCCCTCGACTCGAATCAGTTTCCCAGTCCCTGCTGCTGAAAAACATCCCCACTGCATGATGCTGCCACCACCATGTTTCACTGTGGGGATGGTGTTCTTGGGGTGATGGGATGTGTTGGGTTTGCGCCTCACATAGCTTTTCCTTGGTGGCCGAAAAGTTCAATTTTAGTCTCATCTGACCAGAGCACCTTCCTCCATACATTTGGGGAGTCGCCCACATGCCTTTTGGCAAACTCAAAACGTGCCATCTTATTTTTAACACTAAGTAATGGCTTTTTTCTGGCCACTCTTCCAAAGCCCAGCTCTATGGAGTGTACAGCCTATTGTGGTCCCATGCGCAGATACACCAGTCTCTGCTGTGGAACTCTGCAGCTCCTTTAGGGTTACCTTTGGTCTCTGTGCTGCCTCTCTGATTAATGCCCTCCTTGCCCGGTCTGTGAGTTTTGGTGTGCGGCCCTCTCTTGGCAGGTTTGTTGTGGTACCATGTTCTTTCCATTTGAAGATGATGGATTTGATGGTGCTCCGGGGATCATCAAAGATTTGGATATTTTTTTATAACCCAACCCTGACTAGTACTTCTCAACAACTTTGTCCCTGACTTGTTTGGAGAGCTCCTTGGTCTTCATGGTGTGATGCCTCTTGCTTAGTGGTGTTGCAGCCTCTGGGACCTTTCAGAAAAGGTGTGTTTATACTGACAGATCATGTGACACTTAGATTACACACGGGTGGACTTCATTTCACTAATTATGTTACTTCTGAAGGTAATTGGTTGCACCAGAACTTTTGAGGGGCTTCATAGCAAAGGGGGTGAATACATATGCACATGCCAATTTCCAGATTTTTATTTTTAAAAATAATTTTTTACATATTTTTTTTTCTCATTTCACTTCACCAACTTAGACTATTTTGTGCAGATCCATCACATAAAATTCAGATTAAAAACATTTTAATTACAGGTTGTAATATAACAAAATAGGTAAACAGCCAAGGGGGTGAATACTTTTGCAAGGCACTGTATACAGGGTTGACTTGTTGAGAGACAACAACTCATTCGCAGTAGTGCCCTGTTTCAATGCGACACTGAAGGCTAGTGTAGTGCTAACAACACAGTAGACATGACTTGATGTATGATTCCACAGGCGGACCATCCTATTAGATTGATCTAATTTGAGATGGGCTGTTTTTGTATTATCTTGACGTGTGAATTCTCACTCATGTCTGACACTGTTTTGTTGTTTTTGGTTTTCTCTCTGCCTGATGGCCATGTTGAAGATGAATTTCTGTTACTTGTAATAGACAATAAAGTTATTCTATTCTATTCTATTGCTTAATGGTTTGCAGCCACCGCGTTCTCGTCATCGGTTCAGTTTTTTCGTAATATACACAACTTTAACTTGGTTTTTAAGTTTATTTTAAAGTCCCCACAGCCGCTGTTTTGCATGGTGGCGACTGCATTGTTTTTCCCCTCGACATAAACCGAGTACCCAGGGCCCCAATGGGGGTGAGTACCCAGGGCCCCAATGGGGGTGGGTACCCAGGGCCCCAATGGGGGTGTTGGCCTTACGGAGGCCCCTCAAAAGGCCAAAATGGTTTAGTACGCACCTGCAGACAACTATGTGTGTCTAATTGCAGCTGATCAAACCAATTGACTGCTCATCAGAGCATGTTTTTCCTCAAGAAAAGGAAATCGGGCTACCAAAAAAGAAAGAATGGAAGGAATGAGAAGGAAAGCAAAATCAGGGAAAACTGCTAGCTCAATTTTTTTCTAATAAAGGTGAGCACAATACAGAATGGTTTAAAGATAAAATCCGCAGTTAAGATTGAAGGCAGTCAGCCGGGAATCTAGCTGTTAGAGCATATTTGCAGGGCTGATAAAATAGCTAGCCTGACAATCAAGGTTGGCCTATGCTGAACAGTCCTTTGCTTGCTAATGCTGAAAAAGGATGGTTTACATTACATACACTTACATTACAATCAATAAATTAAACAGGTATTTCATTTACTACCATGTAGGCCTAAATGCTAGCAATGCAATGTATTGTCATGTCAGAAATGATATTCCTTTATGCAATGAACTACGCAATGTAATAGCAGAATTCTGATGACGTGCATTTATTTACACTGATGAATGATTGTTCAAACTGGTTTGACGTTTTAACTGACTACAGCTGCATGCCGTAAACTAAAGGTGTTTGTGTTTTGTTTAGAGAATGCCAAAGGTTGTAGGTCATTGCTGAAGGGGTCACACTGGAGACAGGATGCCTGCAGATAAGATAACAACAGGAGGCTAGGGGGTGTCACCTTATGACCAGCAGTCTGTTCCATGTGTGACTTAGCGTAGGAAGAGGGACACCCCCACTGTCTATTTAGGAATGCTGATTCCAGAAGTAAATTGTCATCTTCTTCGGACGGCGTCTTAAACGGTGTGTGGGGTGAGCCTTTTGCAAACGCATTTGATCCTTTGCAGAAGTACCTTTTTTAAATAAAATACTTGTATTGAACTTCATTATTTGGTCTCGTCGTGTTTAATATTTAGAATTTCCATAACAGCAACTAAGTGACACATTGTTTACCTTGTTTAATTAAGAACTAAATAATATCCTTATGATGCGCGAGGCTAAGAATATAAGCTTTTTTTGGCCACAATGTAACCTCTCACTTAAAGTGGGCCTGATAGGCAACACTGCCACAGAGTGCACGAGTGGACCAGTTTGGAAAGGAGCAATGACCTTCCCCTGGAAAAACTGTGAAAATGTAAATGAAAATAAACTTGGCAGGATAAAATATCTCAAATTTAGTCAAGGGTAGGGCAAAGCCATTTTAATTACATATGCATCATCCACATGACCAAAATAATTATACATTTATCAGCATCATAGCTACAATTTTATATTACATTATATCTACCAGCATTGGGCCTATATTAAATATCACATTATATCTACCAACATAACATACCAACATTACATCTACCAACAGATTGAGGTGCACAGTATAGGCTCAATTATTTGTAAAAAATAAAATTAAAAAAGGAGGAAGGAGGCCCACTGATTGTGTATAGGGTCCATAACTTTGTGCTACACCCCTGCATACATGCAAACATACATACATACATATACATTCATATATACATACATACATATACATTCATACATACATACATGCATACATATACATTCATACCGATATACATTCAGACATAGCCTACAGTATATCCTGACAGCTGTTGTATATCTTATTGACTGTCATCTATTAATACAAAGTTTTCTGAATTATTTAAAGGTTTTCCAAATATAGTTTTTATCAACACATTCCCCTGTTTGTTCTGTGGAGGACTAAACAATGCGAATCGTACATGTTTAGTTATAAAAACTTCATTCAGCTGATAACTTCAGCCATGTGTTTACTGTAACCATGTGAGAAGTGAAGTATTTGTTGATTATAAAAAAAACTACAAGAAATGTAAGATCCTGAAACTACTGTGACTTGTCACTTATTGTTTTTTAATAATTAGAATGAATCTGTACATATTTTTATACTAAATGCATACGGTAGTAGATAAGATTTGCTGAATGCTACTAGCCAGGTCCAGATGTAGTAAAATGGCCAACATCAATGGAACCATGGAGACACCACAGATACTTCTACACAATGCTAGAGGGAACAATTGATGAAAGGGGACATATAAATATATTGAAATATATAGAATTTATACATTCTTACAATAATGTGTATACTAGGGACATATGTTATCAGATTAAACCCTAGACCACAGATTCTCAATTGGATAGAGATCTGGGCTTTGACTAGGCCATTCCAACACATTTAAATGTTTCCCCTTCCCCTAGTGTATACTAGGGACATATGTTATCAGATTAAATATACCTCACTTTGCTTGTGTTTAAGTGTGCTTGTCCTGGATTACCGTACTTAGTGTACATGAGCAGTGTTCCAAATGCATGCATTTTGTGTGTGTTAATGCCCATTTCCCAATCACACCTGAGCTCTGTAGATAACCAACTGCACTGACGCTCAATTCTGGTCTTCAACGTATTGTATGTTACAAGTTGAAATCACAAGCACATGTGTTGCCAGTAAAAAAAATTATACTAATTAGATCAAAAACCTACTTTGCAGGTAGTACAATGCTATCTCGCTCTAACGAGACTGCTGGGGAGAAGAGTTTCAAAGTAGACAGATTGTTTGCGGATTGGTCTGTCAACGGATGGCTGATGGTGTGTGATGAGTGGGAGGGAACCAACAGAGAGCAGGTTGCAAATCCGAACGAAGAGAATAGCAAAGGGAAAAAACAGAAGGGAAGACCAAAATAGGGGTGGCCGTAACACCAATACACCTGACAAGGACTTCATGGATAGAAACATATTACAGGTGAAAACATCCCGAGACGTTATCAACTGAGATGCAGTGAAGGGGGCGTGGCCGTGTCCAGTCAGAGTTGTCTGGTTAAACCAGCAGAGCTGAACAGTGTCAGTTTATGGAGATGATGGATGCTTGTTCTGGAGCTGATTAAACCTGTGGGCTGGAGTCTGGGATGGCCGGTGAACATCTACTCTGCAGTCTGCTTCAGAGGCCAGGAGGAGGGAGGAGAACCCTTAGCCCCCCAGCCCAACTCATTCAGCTACTCTACTCCTCAACATCCTCCCCTTTCCTCTTCAACATCCTCTCTCTTCCCCTGCTTCAGAGGCCAGGAGGAGAACCCTTAGCCCCCAGCAAAACTACTTCTCCAACAGCTCCTCCCCTCTCCTCTACGCCTCAACATCCTTCCCTCTCTCCCCCTGCTTCAGAAGCCATGAAGAGGGAGGACCAGACGCAACCACAAAAAGATGCCGGCGCCTGGACTTTAAACTAGCAGTTTAGTTTTCCCTTTCCCTAAGAGCGTGTTTCTCTGTCCCTGTGGTAGTGGTGAAGACTTGAGACTCATCCTCCCTGCTCCTAACCTCTGGAACAGACTGCTGAGGAGGACAGGGGACCACAGATCCAAGCAGCACCATAACAGAGATCCAACAGGCCCACCAACCACAACCCTTCAGCTCCACTAGTCCAACTGATACACCCCTAGCTTGAGAGCAGCCCCACTTTCCCTCCACTACCAGTCAGGCTGCTGGAACCCAAGAACCCCTCCCATTGTGAAGCTAACATCTGAGGACACAAATTGTTACAGGGGGGCAGAAAGAATGGTGAGGAGGGAAGAGAAGAGACAGAAGAGGTTAGTCTATCCTATCAGTATTCTGACTCCACCCACCAAGCCCCTATACCCCACCAGCTTTAAAACAAACACCATGTATGTTCCCACCAGCTTTAAAACAAACACCATGCATGTTCCCACCAGACTAAGCCCCTATCCCCACCAGCTTTATAACAAACATCATGTATGTTACCACCAGTCTAAGCCCCAGCCACACTGTACTTCATGGATCAAATTATCTCTATGGAGACAAAACTATCACATTCACATTATATTAACACATTAATTAAGATCACTGCTTTTTAATTAATTAATTAATTAATTATCACTGCTTTTTGCAGATGATGTGGTCCTGATGGCATCATCAGTCTGCGACCTGCAGCACTCATTGGATCGGTTCGCAGCCGAGTGTGCAGCGGCTGGGATGAGGATCAGCACCTCCAAATCTGAGGCCATGGTTCTCAGCAGGAAACCGATGGATTGTCTACTCCAGGTAGGGAATGAGTCTTTACCCCAAGTGAAGGAGTTCAAGTATCTTGGGGTCTTGTTCTCGAGTGAGGGTAAAATGGAACGAGAGATGGGCCGGAGAATTGGAGCAGCGGGTGCGGTGTTGCAGTCGCTCTATCGCACCGTTGTGACGAAGAGAGAGCTGAGCCAGAAGGCAAAGCTCTCAATCTACCGGTCTATCTTCGTTCCTACTCTCACCTATGGTCATGAAGGGTGGGTCATGACCGAAAGAACGAGATCGCGGATACAAGCGGCGGAAATGAGTTTCCTCCGGAGGGTGGCTGGCATCTCCCTTAGGGATAGGGTGAGAAGTTCAGCCATCCGTGAGGGACTCGGAGTAGAGCCGCTGCTTCTTTGCGTAGAAAGGAGCCAGTTGAGGTGGTTCGGGCATCTAGTAAGGATGCCACCTGGCCGCCTCCCTAGGGAGGTGTTCCAGGCACGTCCAGCTGGGTGGAGGCCGCGGGGCAGACCTAGGACCAGGTGGAGGGATTATATCTCCACACTGGCCTGGGAACGCCTTGGAATCCCCCAGTCAGAGCTGGTTAATGTGGCCCAGGAAAGGGAAGTTTGGGATGCCCTGCTTGAACTGCTACCTCCGCGACCCGACCCCGGACAAACCGGATGACGATGATGATGATGACATTAATTAAGAAATGTTTATAAATCGTTTTAGTTCCTTGGACATCAGAACTTTTTCTAACAGTAAAACATTTATGTAGTTAAACATGAAAGTACATGTTCTAAAGTAAAGCTACTACTGATGACAGCAGCCAGAACTGGTTCCACTGATTTAGGAGTGCAGGGTCATCAGGGAGGGGAGTTGCCCATTATTTGTAGCCCATCATGACTTGGGAGTCCTTGCCAGGCTGAAGACGTGTCGTTAGATGTTAGTTTCTGCTGTACTGTGTCTAACTCCTCCTCTCTGTGTTGATCTGTTAATCTCTCTCTCTCTCTCTCCGACAAAAAAAAAAATAGGGTCAGGGCTTTTTTTTGTAAAAGAATTTGGCCATTCTGTCATTCTGAGTGGCAAACCTATAAATTACTTTATTATTAAAGTCAGGGATGTTTTTGATTCGTTTTTCCTCATAGAGAGCATAGCCAGAGCATTCTGACGATCCTGTGTCATGCTATTCCTCAGGTAGGTCTTGATCATCTTCAAATAGAGAAGTGTGTCAGCTTCCATTAAAGATTCTCACACAAAATGTTGGGTGCATGCAGTTTATTGCATAATCGTCCGGGCAAAGATTTAAACATGCAGATGGTCAAGGATAAGACATGGTATTCGACACTCCAGCTCCCACATGTATAAATAAGTCACAACTTTGTTTAGACCGTACACTAGAACCATTTTGCTCTTGTTAGTGAACATTCTAGATCATGGTTAATTAGCTTCCATACATTCAACAAAACAAAACAAAACAAGCGAATATGTTTACAATTGTAGGATCAGCCTACAATGTTAACCACATGCATTCATAGGGCACTTTACATAGTTGACCAAATTTGTTTGGGGATTATAACATAACAAAAAAAAAGAGCGGAGCTCAAGTTACTCCTATCGACCTATTCAATGTTTTCCTCATCATTCCCAAACCTCTGCCGAGTGCCGAGCATGACTAGCTTGACCGTAATCTCCATGTGTGCCCTCGAACACTCATGTTTCTAACTTTTTTTCCGAAAGGTGTTTCATGTCCTTTGCTCCTGACACAGTCCACCTTGTATATCCGGGAGGCTGTGTTGAGGTGCAGAGACTGTCTGCCTACAGAAATGTTTTGCACTGAGTGTGGCACTATTGAACACGCCAGACTTACCCTCCACAAACGAGATACTTCAGTGAGTGCCTTCTTCCAGGCCCTGGTACCATCAAAGGTTATTGTGGTTGATGGTAAAGGAAAAATAGCCTTTGTGAAAATGGTATGTTTTTATCATGTACCTGTTCAAATATGTAAAAAATACTCATGTTGCACACATTTTCACAATTTCTGCAAATATTATGTAGAGCGCCTTCTGCCTACAATTCAGCGGTCCGCAGTGTGCTTGTGTGGGGACGACAAAGCTGTTATGGTGTCTGCTGGCTGATTAGTTGTCAGTGTCCATTAAAAAGGTGCAGTATGTAAGTTTGAATTTATAGCTATAAATGGGAGGAAAAGTTTTTTTTACGTTTACTACATTCCTCCTGGAGGATATCATTAAACCAAATGCTCAGAGAGACGGTGCGCCATATGAGCGCCGTGGGCCCAGTATTCAGCTTTTGAAAACTCTAGGGACGCCCGTCTATCCCCAATCAATCAGGAGAGTTTTTGCAAGGAGTAAGTGCTATGTGACTGTCAATCACCTCACGTGCACACTCCTAGATAAAACACACACAGCGTCACCCTCACAACAAGCTTGTTGCAATTCGAGTCGCAGACAAAGTAGCAGCGGTGTGAACTAGTAGGCTACTTGCAAGGCGGCTGAAGTCGTATCGTCGCAAAAGACTTGGCTTGTCATATCGCCAAGTGCCGTTTTAGAACGTTCTGAAGTATCGCGCCTGATTCATGGCAAAAAGTCATTATTCGTTTACATGCATCTGTTGGTTAGACTCGGCAATGTAAATATGGTGCCAATCGCAGCTAAATAAAAACGATTGTCATGCACTAGCTCATACTAATGGGAATAAAATAAAATGAGAACAAACAATCATGAAATAATTTTTGTTAACGTTAGCCTTCTAACTGTATGGAATGTTACTATGGAATGTTGTGTCATGTGTGTCAGTGCTCGTTGCTTTGGTGTGAACATGTTCGGGATTCTTTTGTTTCTCACCTCATCAGACATGGCTTTATGCGTTGTTGGTGAGAACCAAAAAAATGCACAACATACGCATGATTCATGAACCACTGCCTTGCTCAGGTTCATGAAGTTCAAGTCAGCGCGCACAGGCACGTGTGGGATGTTGCCATTGAGATAGGAAGAACCAAAGACTCAGGAGGTTGTCCTTTGAGTGTTATGATTCAAAGTCTTGCCATTTTTCCCCCAATTTTCTAGAACTACATACTGCACCTTTAACAGTGAGTATACTAACCAACTATCAAAATAAAAGGTTAAATACAAATGTTGTCAAGAATGAATATGTTATTCTATGATTTTATAAAGGACGCTATGATCTTCATTTACCTGTGCCACAATGTGTAAGCTGCTCTGCACAATGGACACCAGGCGCAAAATATCTATTGCAAAGTGGCTGTTGGCCATGTTCCATCCACTCGCAGACTTTATACACCTTGGATGTGTTTAAACATATACATGTTTAAAAAAAAGTATTTATTGTTTATTAAAAAATAAATAAATAAATAAACCTGGGAGAGCCAGGGAGGGCGTACCGCCCTCTGCTGGCGACCCGCCACTATGCACTTCCAATTTCAAAATCCCTTACAGTTCTCATCTTACTCTGAACTTCGTCCACAAATGCAGAGATACCACTGTCTTTTGACAGGAACACACCATCAAAATAACTGGGCTCAGTACTAGTGCTGAACCAGGAACAGACAAGAAAAAAAGCATTTAATAAAAACAGTTTTCCTTTCTAAACGAAGACGACGTGAGGTTCAAAGCTTTGAACATGCATGAAACGATAATGCTTGTGGTTTCAGCAAAAACGGCTACCATATTTGGTGTACAGGCAGGGCAAACAAAATGGTCTACTAGGCACAACGGATTCTGCTCGTACTGGCAACATACTGTACATATTCCAGAAAGCTTCGCTGGAAACTGTCAGCATTTATAATGCCAACCTGTAAAACTTACAAATAATCAGAAACGACGAAATTTAAAAATGTGATCAGCACACAAAATGTGAAATTCCACCTATGTTTGGATATATTTACTCTTCCAAAACGAAGGGCTCTTTTCTTGCATTCTAAGTAATGCTTGCCTGGACAAG
Source organism: Galaxias olidus (assembly GCA_026901105.3). Classification (NCBI taxonomy): domain Eukaryota; kingdom Metazoa; phylum Chordata; class Actinopteri; order Galaxiiformes; family Galaxiidae; genus Galaxias; species Galaxias olidus. The sequence continues at coordinate 99,851 of JAPMUY010011094.1, read as the reverse complement.
TTGGGGGCCAAAAGCTTCATCTACTCAAATGACTTAAGTAACAAGAAGAACACAGAGAATTTGAGACGACAAAGTAGGTGGGTTAATCCTAGGAGAGCATGTTTAGATGGTAATCTATGTACTGTTTGTTCCTAGGATATCAAAGGTCAGTTAATTTAACAAGGGGTAAAGCAGAGAGAATGCAGGCAGGACAACCCAGCAGGGTAGTCAACCTTTATGAACCAACAGACTAATGTTGAAACAAGAGTAAGACTTAATTGTTTGTTAACCTGAGGAAAGATGAGAATCTTGGCGCCAACGAGTCTCGGGCTTACGTATAACAATAGACAGAAGAGGGGTCTGTTGTTAAAGGGAGATTAGGAAAGGTTTGCTAAACAGTAAACAGAGGTTCTTCAAGAGGAAGAATGCCTTTGATGTGTTCATATGGGATTTCATTCAAATGAAAATGTAAACTTGAAAATGCAAATGTAAAATCCAAAATAGCATTATCACTTTCCACATTCATGTGTGTTATTTGAGACAAAATGTTAAGAGAAAATGCAATCATCCCATTAGTATTTGCATTTTCAAAGGCTCCAATGGGCATTCTGTGTCAATATTACAATTCAAATGCGAAAGCTGTTTGACATTACATTTTCAAAGTCCTACCCCGCCATACTGCGGACAATATTCAAATGTTAATTCAAACCTGAAAATTAAAATGCAATATTAAAAATGTATTCTCATTTTCCACTTGTGCAAGCATTTTTTATGTCACAATTAAAATTAAGTCATGTCATGACTCCTGTGCACTGACAATTTGTTTAGCCATTTAATGTCTTGAGATAATATCTGTTGGAATTAAAATACCTTTATGTATCTAGTAGAAAGTGTGTTGTGTAACTTTTCAGACTTCATTTTGTCCCATAGCATGCAGTGAGCATATCTGTTCGGCCTGTGCAATGAAAATTTTAAATGCAGGAAAAGGGCATAATGTACAATTCTAGAAAAGAAAAAGTGAATTTTAAGAACACAAACCTGCTTTTGTCATGCACTTTGGTGTGAGGGCTGAACAGGACAGGAAGCTATTTACTTGCTCAACTTTTTCTCCCATTGGTGAGCCTGCTCCAGTTGGTGGTTACTACCACTCCACTGAACCTTCAGAAATAAAAAGCTTCATTGAGCTTCACTGACCATAGAGATGCTTATTAGGATCAGACCAATAGTAAAAATGTATGTGAGAAATGTGAATACCATTACCTCACACTTTGTTGAGTGAGCTTTTTCATGCATCACTGACAAGAACGGTTTCATTGAGGTCCTTTCATTAGGTCCTTTAGCTGCGGGAAGTCCAGAACCACCTTCTCCAGATATGGCCAACATTTGCACATTACATCAGTGCAAATAAATTCAACCTTTGATGTTGTCGTCATTTCTTTTTGTGGAAAGAGATAGGCAAAGATTTTGCTACGGTACATATTGAAGGCATTCAGTAAGTAACAGTGGTGACAGACTGTCACTTCCAAACCCTCTTTATCCAGTTTGTGACTGGATCTGGAATTCTCTCGAGCAGCTGCCCAGTGGGAGGATCTACACAAACCTTTGACCTGGGACTGACTTAAATTAAAGAAAAACATGATGTGATGCACAGTGGTGGCTGGTGAAAAATATTCTAGGTGGGGTTGTACCATATTAGGTCAGCTTTGCAAATGCAATTAAAAACTAACTGCAGGACACCAGTGTTCTGCTAAATAGTAAGTACTTATTAAATGCCAATATTAAACATTTGAGGCATTCTTAAGCCTGGTTTATACTTCTGCGAAGCAGCACGTAAACAGCTCTGCGTAGCTTCGAAGAGCAGGGGTTCCTGGAAAAGCATATCTGAGAGGCCCGCAGACGTGTTGACGGTGAGTCCTCCAAAATTCTAACACCCTGTTCATAATTCCTCCATTACACTGGTCCGTTGCGCCCAAAGTCCATTAATTTCTGTTGCAAAATGTTGACGGAAACGCTGGATTTTTCCAACTTGAGTCAGTAGTAGAATTCCACTTCCTGTTCATTTCAACGGTCTGCTCTATCGCGCACTGTTTACTGTTGTACTATCACATGAAATGTATCGATATAATGGAATCAGTAAACATTTCAATATTTATAGCCTTGTAATAATAATATAAGCGTCTTATAAAAGATCGTCTTATAAAAGAACGCAAGTCAAGTGTAGACGGGAGGACAGCTTTCGCGCTACCGCAGCCAGAGAGGCTGCTTGCTTAGCGATAGCAGACGAAGTTACAGTGGAAAGTAACATACAAGTAATTTTAACGATCTTTTAAAATCGTAAATGGTCGCGCCAGCAGATCTATGTCAACTGTTAATAGAACAGGCACATGGACCAACTCACATCAGTCGGAAAGCGACACAGGCGACACAGGCCTCAGTTGAAGTCTCGTATTGGCACCTATTTCTGAAAGCCCTGGTTATAAATTACATCACAGACTGCAACACATACAACTTACAAAACTCAGCAGGACCTTACAAGTGCCCAATGGGACGATTCCCAGTACCTAACGCACCATTCAAAGAGATAGTAATTGATTTCACTGACATTGGCGCTGAAAACCGCACGTGAGGGTACAGATATTTGTTAGTCATGGTAGACCAATGCACCAAGTGGGTGGAAGCGATCCCCACCAGACGGGAGGACTCAAAGACGGTGATCAAGTGATTAAAAAACCAGCTGATACCAAGGTATGGAGTGCCCCGTCGCATAAGCTCAGACAATGGTTCTCACTTTAACAACACTGAATTGGCCAAAGTGGAGAAAGCCATGGGAATTACCCATCGGTTCAGTACAGTTTACCACTCCCCCAGTCAAGGGCTGGTGGAGCGGGCCAACCAGACACTGAAAAGAAAAATTGCAAAAGCATGCACAGGCAATAAACTAACTTGGCTAGATGCGTTGCCATTGGCCTTAATGTCTATGCGCTCTTCACCCCACAGTGCAACTCATTTAAGTCCTCATGAGCTGATGACAGGGCGACCCATGCCAGGTCCACCCAGAGAGGCTGGGTTGGGACCCTCGTTGGACATGTTTCAGGTAGAGGTGGATGACTACATGAGAGCATTGACTGATCTTATAAGAGTGTTGTCTACACAGGTTGAATGCGTGGGAGAGCCACTGAAACCAGCTCCAGAGGACCATCCTGCTCCTGTAAAGGTTGGAGATTTGGTGAGGATCAAAGTTCATAAAAGAAAGTGGACTGATCCTAGGTGGACTGGCCCGTGGGAAGTAAGAGAAGTGACTTCGCACGCGGTACAGATAAAAGGAAACGCAGGAGCCAATTGGCACCACCTCACACATTGTGCACCCTCTGAACTACCTTCCCGCATGTTATGGGAAGTAAGAGCTGATTTAAGGTCTTCGGCTGGGCCTCCATTACCAATTCAGCCATGACTCCCCTGCATCGGCGTCTTACGAGAGGCACTTCCAGGATTTATTGGGGCAGCAAGAAAAGTGTAGGGCGTTCTTTGTGGCTGTTGCTGTATTCCCTGTATTAGAACCCTTTCTTACCGTTTTTTACTGCTCCCAATGAGGAGGGCGACCACGCCACTCAGATGCCTCTCAATGTCTGGGGACGGTCCTGAATTGTTTTCATTGGAGGACAAAGACGAGGACACGCTCCAGGTGGTATTACAACTTAAAAAGGTGTAAAAGGAGGGTCTCTCTAGAAAGCGCGTCCTCGTCTCCCACTCTGTTCTGCTCTGCTCATGCGTTGTCATTTTCACACCTCTGGAGGTGTGAAAGGAGGGATTTGTTAAGGTTAAACCACTTGCTTACATGTATTGTGTGCTGTGTATTAAAAGTGCCAACCAATTGCTTGCAAGTGTTGTGCGCCGTGTATTAAAAGGGCTAATCTGGCACATTCTGGTCTGTTCAAGGTCTTCTGGCACTCTCTGCTCTGTCAATGGTCTCATTGTTACAATCTCCGTAGACTCTTTCCCCCTCCCTTACCACGCACTCCTTGTCTGGTACCACAGCTCATGAATGGACCAAGAGGAGTGCCCCGAGGCTTAGGACTAAGCCTGCGCACCAAACAAGGGAGAGTCAAAAGTCTAAAACCAATGACATCTCTCCATCCAGTTGTCTCATCTTGTATTGTACCACTGTATAAAAGGAGGGCGCACCCCTCCCAATGGGTGGCATTTGGTATACTGGGAAGGTGCGTGTGTCCGACAGCAGACTGGTGTAGGCGGAGTGTCACCCCTTGATATCATTGTGTTCTGTCACCATTTGATAACATTGTATTCTTGACTTCATTATTCTGTATTGATTAAAGCTTGCAATTGCTCATATCTCTGGTCCTGTCATCTCTCAAACTGCGGACACGACAGGGGCCAGTCCGTCACGACGTCCCCATAGAAATGAATGGACTTCCGTAACGCCCTGTTCACAATTCATCCGTTGCGCTGGTCCGTTGCGCCGGAAGTCAATTTATTTCAATGGAGGGCTTCGTGACAGACCAGCCCCCTAGTGGACAACGGTTTCCGTTGCGATATCTCGACGGATACGTTGAAAATGTTAAACTTTTGCGTTACAACGGACGCGTTTAAATGAACAGGAAGTGATGCATATTCATTAATGAATTCAAATACAGTGAGGAGCTTTTAATACTACTGTACTATATTTTCCCGTTTTTATGTTTTAGTTTTCTTGCCACCGGAGATTCATTTAGGAGAATAGCCTTCAGCTATTGTGTGGGTGTCAGTCTCCAAGGTTGTAGCTGTTGTCACAAGAGCTATATGGGAGTGTCTTGTGGAGACCTACATGCCATGGCCTAAGGAGGAAGATCGGAGGACCGTTGCTAGGGAGTTTGAGGAGAGGTGGAACTTCCCTAACTGTGTGGGCACACTAGACGGGAAGCATGTTGTCATCCAGGCACCAGCATGCTCAGGGTCCCAGTTCTTCAACTACAAGGGAACGTTCTCCATTGTGCTCCTTGCAGTAGTAGATGCAAGTTATTGTTTCAGGGTTGTTGATGTCGGTGGTCACAGCAGATCCAGTGATGGAGGGATCCTCAAGGCTTCGGACTTTGGCAGAGACCTCCAGGAAGGTTGCCTCAACCTGCCACCACCTGCATCCATTCCTGGGGCTGGACACCTTGGTCCGAGTTCTTCTACCGTTGTTGGGGATGAGACCACACGCAGCACCAGTGGTCCCAGGATCTCCACGTCGGGTGTTTAATTACAGGCTGTCATGTGCCAGGTCAGTGGTTGAGTGCACCTTTGGAATTCTCTCTGCCCAGTGGAGAATCTACAGGCGGGTAATAGCCTTGAAGCCGAAGAATGTGGATGCTTGTGTGAAAGCTGCCTGCATGCTCCACAACTTCATCCGGGCATCATCCCCAGGCCAGGCAAGAGAGAGACCCCCTGCTGGATTACAGAGCATCACTCATGCAGGATCCAACAATTCCACAACGGAGGCAAAAGCTGTAAGAGAGAAGCTCACTAACTACTTTGCCATAGAACCATACCTTCTTCTGAGACAGACAAGTATCCCATGATTTCCCCCATTCCACTCTAAAACAAACGGTTCTTTTAAGAACCAACCACCATTTAATAAGAGCAGATAAAACCCAGTTAAGTTGGTACATAAGTGAAAACTAAATAAGGGAACCACACAGGTGATATCTAAGCAATGTACTTAATTTTAATAATAAATATAACAATAGACAATGCATCTGGAAAGTATTCATACCCTTTCACTTTTTTCACATTTTATGTTACAGCCTAATTCCAAAATGGATTGAATAAAAAAAAAAATCAACATTCTACACACAATACCGCATAATGACAAAGTTAAAAAAGTTTTTTTGAATTTTTTGCAAATGTATTAAAAATAAACAAATAAAATATCACATGCACATAAGTATTCACACACTTTACTCAATACTACGTTGAAGCATCTTTGGCAACAATCACAGCCTCAAGTCTTGAGTATGATGCTACAAGCTTGGCACACCTATTTTGGGGCAGTTTCTCCCATTCTTCTTTGCAGATTGTCTCAAGCTCCATCAGGTTGGATGGGGAGCCTCAGTGCACAGCCATTTTCAGATCTCTCCAAAGATGTTCAATCGAGTTCAAGTCTGGGCTCTGGCTGGGTCACTCAGAGACATTTACAGACATGTCCCAAACCCACTCCTTTGTTATCTTGGCTGTGTGCTTAGGGTCGTTGTCCTGTTGGAAGGTCAACCTTAGCCCCAGTCTGAGGTCCAGAAAGCTTTGGAGCAGGTTTTCATCAAGGATGTCTCTGTAGATTGCTACATTCATCTTTCCCTTGATCCTGACAAGTCTCCCAGTTCCTGCCGCTAAAAACATCCCCACAGCATGATGCTGCCACCCCCATGCTTCACTGTAGGGATGGTATTAGCCTGGTGATGAGCGGTGCCTGGTTTCCTCCAAACATGACGCCAGGCGTTCACACCAAAGAGTTCAATCTTTATCTCATCAGACCACAGAATTTTGTTTCTCATTATCTGAGAGTCCTTCAGGTGCATTTTGGCAAACTCCAGACGGGCTGCCATGTGCCTTTTACTAAGGAGTGGCTTCCGTCTGGCCACTCTACCATACAGGCCTGATTGGTGGATTGCTGCAGAGATGGTTGTCCTTCTGAAAGGTTCTCCTCTCTCCACAGAGTGACCATTGGGTTCTTGGTCCCCTCCCTGACTAAGGCCCTTCTCCCCCGATTGCTCAGTTTAGACAGCCGGCCAGCTCTAGGAATTGTCCTGGTGGTTCCAAACTTCTTCCATTTACGGGTGATGGAGACCACTGTTCTCATTGGGACCTTCAATGCTGCAGACATTTTTCTGTATCCTTCCCCAGATCTGTTCCTCGAGACAATTCCTTGGACTTCATAACTTGGTTTGTGCTCTGACATGCACTGTAAACTGTGGGACCTTATATAGACAGGTGTGTGCCTTTGCAACTCATGTGCAATCAACTGAATGTACCACAGGTGGACTTCAATTAAGCAGTAGAAACATCTCAAGGATCAACAGTGGAAACAGGATGCACCTGAGCTCTATTTTGAGCTTCATGGCAAAGGCTGTGAATACTTATGTGCATAGGATTTATTTTTAATACATTTGCAAAAATCAAAATAGAACTTTTCGTTGGCATTATGGTGTAGTGTGTGTAGAATTTTGAGGGGAAAAAATGAATTTAATCAATTTTGGAATAAGGCCGTAACATAACAAAATGTGGAAAAAGTGAAGCGCTGTGAATACTTTCCGGATGCACAGTACATATAGGTATATTTAAATACCTGAGAATTCTGCCTCATACAGCAGCTGCAAAAAAAATAATAATAACTTAATTAAAAATATGCCTTTTTTATGTCAGCCGTTTTAAAGACGGCACTAGGCTCTTTAAAAAGAGCATGTCATCATCCTCATGCTGGCCATCTTTAATAGCTGCCAAAGAGTAGCCTGAAAAGGAGAGACTTATGGAGCATGGCGCCGATGCTTGCGTGTGGGAATCTGGGACTGGCTATGGTGTCCTGGCCCTTCCTGCCCATTTCTCCCCGACACTTTCATCCAGAGTACCCTCCCCAGTCTCCTCTCCTTCATCTGCCTCTTCTCCTTCTTCCTCTGTCACTCTGCTCAAGCTGGGATTCACTCCCTCCTTGACCCTCATCTCCCCAGGCTCTTTTACTATAGGTTGTCTCCCTAATCTGAATATAGGGGGCCAGAAAACCCGAAATGCCCAAAAGGCACCAGGGATTTTTTTAAGACAGCTGCTGCCCCACTTTTTCCCAGCTTTTTCTCTTTTCCCTCTGACACCTGTCTCTCATATGTCTCCACTTTGTCCTGCAGGCTTTTTCTACAACATAATAGAATTGTTAACCAAAGATACATGGGAGAATCTTACTAAAGTCTGCTACAAAAACTGATGGGGGTCAGGGGAACTTTGCGTGTCTGGCATCTTATTTGTAAAGGAATTTAGAATGTTTTCAAATGGATTTAGGTTGAGAGCAAATATCATTGGGTCTTTCAAGTGGGCACCCTCAATCCCGGATGTTTCGTTAATTGAGCCCACAACACCTCCAGAAGGTTTAACAGTGAGTAATGACATTTCAGAGCCACCTCACTATCCGCTCTTAGCACAGCCAGATAAAAAACAAACAGTACTTAATTATTAATGTCAGGGATGTTTTTAATTTTTATATTTTTCTCCATTGAGAGCATAGCCAGAGCATTCAGGTCATCTTCTTCGTCAGGTAGATCTTGATCCTCTTCAAAGTAGATTTGTGTGTCAGCTACCATCAAAGATTCTCACACAAAACGTCGGGTGCAAATAGTTCAAAGCATAACCGTCGGGCGAATAAACATACAGATGGTCAAGAGTAAGACATGGTATTTCACACTCCCGCTTCACCATATTTATCAATAAAAAGGTTGCGTCTAAAACAACATGATCATATATTTTTACAGACATAACATTACCTAAACCCACATCACAACCCATTTCCTCAACGCAAAAGTACAACTTATTAACTAGCATATCAAAAACACATTGTAAAAAGTAGACAGTAAATATACAGAAACATTTTACACATACCTGGCAAAGATTTAAATGTACAGATGGTCAAGGGTGAGACACGCTAGCCAACTAGCCAATCTCGCAAAAAAAAAAAAAAAAGGCTTTTCCAGCACTGGCAAAAACTGCCTACACTACAGAGACACTCAGGAGGACAGACTAACCAAAAAGAGAGTCCGGAAATAAACGCAATAGAACACGTGTAGATATCGGTGAAGCGTTTCAGAGATAGAGAGAACTGATTGAAGCGTGTGCATATGCCCGTGCAAATTTTTTGGGAGGGCTTAAAATAAAGGAGAGCTGCAGAAAGACAGCAGTTTTTTCAATATTAAGCGTTTAATTGACATTTTAGAAAAATGCTTACACTACCTTTAACTGCTTCCCACAGACTGTGGGTGTGATATTGTGTACATAAGGCTTGACAACTAAGTACTTTATCCCACAGTCAGAACAATGATAGCTTTTTTCTTGCATGTATTATTCTGTGTATATTTAAGCCTGACCAGTCAGAGAAGTTACACCCACAGTCAGAGCAGTGATATGGCTTTATTCCTTTATGTATTATTTTGTGTTTATTTAAGCTTGACACATCAGAGAAGCTTTTCCTACACTCAGGGCACTTTTTTCTTTGGTGTATTTTTTGGTGTTTCTTAAGTTTTGATGGAAGATTAAAATGACCACCACACTCAGAGCAGTTGTATGACTTTTTTTGGTGTGTTCTTTGATGTGTTTTAAAGCTCGACAGCAGAGCGAAGACTTTCCCACACTCAGAGCAGTTGTATGACTGTATTTTTGTGTGTATTTTTTGGTGTGCTTTAAAGCTTGACTTCAGAGGGAACTTCATTCCACAGTCGGAGCAGTAATATCGCCTGTCTATTGTGTGTGTTATTCCATGTATTTCAAGGCTTGACAACAGAGAGAAGTGTTTCCCACAGTCAGAGCAGCGATATGGCTTAGGTCCTGTACGTTTTCTTTGGTTTTTTTGAGGTTTTGGTAATAGATAAACATTCCCAGAGTCACAGCTAGGAGTTGTGACACTCCATTTCCCATCAGTACCCAGTAGATTCATGCAGTCTTCCAGAAAAACGACAGCTGTCTTTAAAGGTACAGGAGTATAGCTGGCTGAACCATTTGGATTTGAAGATGTCCAATGGATTTGCTTTTGTTCAATGTTTTGATCCGCAGACAGAGCGTTTCTGTTTCCAGGGTCCTAAAATTCAGAGAAAGGATTATTAAGTTGTTACACACTGTGTGTTACAATAAAAACATTTCACTGAGCATTGAGTAAATGTATTTGAAATTAAAAAGGTCAACTCAAAGAACTTAATAAAACTAATGAAACATTCACGAACCAAAGTGTAGCTTAGCGTACCATCTTAGCATGCCTAGCAACCAGCATCTTGAGCACGTTTCATTAAGTTTCTGGTCTGGGATATAAAAAAAAATATATATTGCCTTTTCTTTCACCGAGTCCATAGGCAAAGGGCTAACATCTATGTCCACAGCTAAGACAGCTGGCCTCCAATCTAAGAGGCCATATAAAGATCAGCACGGTGTAATTGTTTTTTTTTTTATATATAAAAAATTTATTGTACAAGCCACAATATTCCTAACTCCCATGATACAGTGCGCAAATAATGGGCACAAGTTATTGAACAGTGTAATGCAAAATTATCAACTAACTGTTCACTAGCCAATTGCCAACATGTGCATTTCCGTTTCAAATCATGCTAAAACAGCGATTAAAACAGGCCAACATTATTCCTCATCTCACCACCATTGAGGGTGAGGACCATTTGATAAAGTTGCCTAAAGTAACGTACGAGTATACTTTTAGCAGACTGGCCGAAAATTCGGAACGCAATGCAGCGCAATGGAAAATTCTAAACAAAGTAAGCCAAAAAGACCTGCATTGACTGCATCTACAAAGGTTGACAAATGCGTATAAACATTTAAAATTGTTTCACAGTAACTTTTGTTAACAAGCTGTCATTTCATCTGTCTTGTACTAGCCTACTCAATGATTATCTCTGAAAACGCAGTGACAATTTGTCCAACCATATCCGTATTTGAGGCGTCGTAGAAAAATAATTTCATATACAGTCCATCCGGAAAGTATTCATACCCCTTCACTTTTTCCATTTTATCATGTTACAGCCTAACTCCAAAATGGATTAAATAAAGAATAATTCAACATTCTACATAGAATACCACAATGACAAGTGAAAAGTTTCAGATTTTTTGCAAATGTATTAAAAATAAAACAATTCTATATCACATGGTCATAAATATTCACACCCTTTGCTGTGATGCTCAAAATGGAGCTCAGGTGCATCCGGTTTCCACTGATAATCCTTGAGATGTTTCTACAACTTGACTGGAGTCCACCTGTGGTAAACTCAATTGATTGGACATGATTGGGAAAGGCACACACCTGTTTATTTAAAGGTCCCACAATTGACAGTGAATGTCAGCACAAACCAAGTTATGAACGCCAAGGAAGGAGACAGCATTGTGTCGAGGCACAGATCTGGTGAAAGGTACAAAAATATTTCTGCAGCATTTAAGGTCCCAACGAGCAGTGGTCTCCATCATTCACAAATGGAAGTTTGGAACCACCAGGACTCTTCCTAGAGCTGTCTGCCCGGCCAAACTGACCAATTGGGGAGAAGGGCCTTGGTCAGGGAGGTGACCAAGAACCCGATGGTCACTCTGACAGAGCTCCAGTGTGCCTCTGTGGAGATGGGAGAACCTTCCAGAAGGACAACCATCTCTACCATAAAGACCTGATTGGTGGAGTGCTGCAGAGTGGCCAGACGGAAGCCACTCCTCAGTAAAAGGCACATAACAGCCCGCACGGAGTTTGCCAAAAGGTACCTAAAGGACTCCCAGACCATGAGACACAAAATTCTCTGGTCTGATGAAACCAAGACTGAACTCTTTGGCCTAAATACCAAGCATCATGTCTGGAGGAAACCAGGCACTGCTCATCACTTGGCCAATACCATCCCTACAGTGAAGCATGGTGGTGGCAGTATCATGCTGTGTTTTTTTTTTCTGTGGCAGGAACTGGGAGACTAGTCAAGATCAAGGTAAAGATGACTGCAGCAATGTACAGAGAGATCCTTGATGTAAACCTGCTCCAGAGCCCTCTGGACCTCAGATTGGGGCGAAGATTCACCTTCCAACAGGACAACGACCCTAAGAACACAGCCAAGATAACAAAGTGGCTTCGGGATAAGTCTGTGAATGTCCTTGAGTGGCCCAGCCAGAGCCCAGACTTGAACCTGATTGAACAGATCGGAAAATGGCTGTGCACCAACACTCCCCACCCAACCTGATTGAGCTTGAGATGATCTGCAAAGAATAATGGGAGAAACTGCCCCAAAATAGGTGTGCCAAGTTTGTAGCATCATACTAAAGAAGACTTGAGGCTGTAATTGCTGCCAAAAGGTGCTTCAACAAAGTATTGAGTCAAGGGTGTGAATACTTATGTACATAGAAAACAAAAATAATAATAAAATAACTTTTTCCAATTTGTTATTATGTGGTATTGTGTGTAGAATGTTGAGAATTTTTATTTAATCCATTTTGGAATTAGGTTGTAACATAAAATGTGGAAAAAGTGAAGGGGTATAAATACTTTCCGGCTGCACTGTATGGTTAGAAAATTAATATGTATTCATTGGTTTCCATCAACGTTATAAACATCCATGTAAAAATGTACAAAATGTTGGAATATTAGTTATTTTCATACATGTAAAGCGCTGTGGGGCTGGTGACCTTTCAGACTTAAGAGTTCTGAGTTGTTGTTTTTGGTCAAAATAACCACAAATCAAATGGTTTGGGCTCTTTCAAAATCAAAAATAAAAAGCCTCAGCAGTTTTTAAAGTTAGATTAACCGAACAGTTTGTTTTGGTCCCAACACCCGCAAGTTTTGCGTGTGCTATGTTACACATTGATTGGTTTATTACCCTTAAATCATAATTTTCTCTTGTTGCATGGCTACTAGTCGGAACCACCATGCAACAGGCCCAAATTTGGTGCTATACTTTGTTGGGGTGCTCAAAAACGTCTTTAAACAATTGGATTTCAAATCCCATTCACACCTTTATTTTTATTTGGAGGTCAAGTATGGCATGCCCCCTTCAAATGCTTTCAGCCTGAGGAGAATTACCACTTGTGACTGTCCATGGAACACGCCAGCTTAATTAGCTTGAAATAAGTTCCCCTAGTGTTTAATTTCAGTTTTTACCTCTCGATTTGAAATATGTTCATGTGCTCAAACGGTATGCTATATTCTAACCACTATATTAAATTGCCAGCAATTCTGTAGTCTGCTTTATACATATAGATAACGTTGTTGTGCTATACTGCTAAAAAAAGACCACTAGAAAGTAAGGCGCGACAAGTGAAAACTGTTGTGTTGGGGAAAGGGATCATATAACTCCATAAACACTATTTATTCACCACTTACGACTGAGCCAGCGTCTTGCAAAGCAGACTAGAGAAAGGACCAGCTCCTGCAAAAAGCAACTACTTTTTCAGTGACTGAGTGAGGGGATATGCCAGCTTGCAAACAAATCAACCATTGCAGAGTAGCAGTACTAACTAGCATTGTGTTAACTACTGTATAGCTGAAGTTCCTACATCAATAATTTAAATAAAGGTTTAGCATTTGCATGCACTATAACATTTTCTGAACATTATTAATTTCCGGCAATTCTGTGGAAAGATTTATGGTAAATTATAAAAGATTATGAATGGGTGCGAACTGGTAGGAAGTATTACGGAGGACGGTAGTGCTAGCGAGACTATGGCTACCTTGGAATACTTAATTTCTTAGGAAGGTTCGTAACTGAGTTATATTACCCGAAAGTATGAGTGGCAGCCATGATAAGTGCTGTTCAAATTCTCTAAGTGCTAAGGAAAGGTGCTTCAATGCTTCCTTACTTGTACACTTCAACATAGGGTCAGTGGGCCATCCTTTACGAAATGAAAGCAAATGCCGTTCCCCACAATTTCTTGTGCTAGCAATATGTAAAAGCAGAACACCATTCAGCCATCGACCAACAAGGGATGCAGATCATATAGCCTAGTTGTTTAAGCATTTTCCATCTTATGTTATGCCCTATCTTGTTGACATTTGAAAATATGTAAGCATATTCACATGTTAGAATACTAAAAATCCTAATATTGTAACTATCATAGCAGATTTGCTTGCAACATAAATACATAACTTGGATACATTTCACGATTAGGCTTCATGTAATCATTAATTGGGATTCATGCCTGGCAAAAAATATATTAAGACAAAGGGATGAGGACATGAGAAACCTCTCTCAATGCGAAATCATTTGTTACACTTGACAGGTAGCCTATATTCTTTTTAAAATTCCAACCGTGGTAATAAAGTAGGTTAGTACATGTCTCCACCTTGCCCACCTTATTTATAGGCTATGAAACACGGTGACAACGCACAGGCTAAATATCGAAGATGGGCTTTTTGTAGGCTATAGTTCATCTTCAGAGCATTAGTAGTTTCAACACAAATGACCCACGAAAACCACTGTCACATGATTTGAGTATCTAGAAAAGCGCTATAAACTGAAGTGACTGACTCCTTTAGCAACGCGATTGTCTTTTCCTAAGTCCTAATGAATTCTCCTTCATACATTTCCTTAACCTCAAGGCGTTCCCTCTGGGTTAAGGAAAAGTACCTAGTCGAAGTCATTTGGACATACTTTATTGCACAATTCAGATCCAGCCTATACCTTGCTTAGGCTAGGTAGACTAAGTCTTGATCCAATCTCATAAAAAGTAGCATTTCATAGTTTAGTGGATTCATGTGTACCTGGGTCAATGACGTGACGCCTACTTTCTGTCCAACTGCATTTTTTGTCTTAAAAAAAATGTGTGCACACACATCTAGTACCTTTACCATATACATACCCACTTTAACTTTACCAATAACTAAAAGGTTTGGAAATTTGTCTGTTGTTTGAAGTGTCCAAATTTCATGTGGTGCAACCGTCCAGACATGACTTATTTTTTGAAAACTTGTTTTAAATTACTTTTAGTCTATTGAGATGCATCTCATGCCCCATTTGGCATAATTTCAAACATGTTTTCTATTCATTGACAAACCATCTGCATTTATATTTATCATAATCTAAAAAACGAATGTTGTCCGAAGACGTTCAATTTGAGATATCTAGCGAGACCATCAAGAAAATGCCATTGGGATTTTATTTTGAAAACAATTCAACTCCAGAAACTGACATCAGAAAGGTGCATGACAAGGACCCAAAGAAACATTTAACAGGTTAGTAGGTCTTTCTCAAATATAGAAGACTGCCGGAATGTAGTTGCCACATTTGGATGTCATGTGGTTTGACTTAAAAAACTTTATATTAGGTTTCATCTGCAAATCTGCATTTCTATGATACATTTGACAGTGGTCTTTGGTGGGAAGAACGGCCGTTTCTAAGGTGGTCAATTCTGTGCCTGCAAAATTTGACTAAACTTGAAAACATCATGTGGCGCAACCATTGCAGAACGTTGTACATGATATATTCGTCCTGCATTGATAGTTTATGAATAGCTTAAAAATGCAAACACTTTTATTTTAGTATACCTTTATAATTTTGCATAGCTTTGTCTGCAATTTCAGTGATTTCCCCTGATATTTTGGGAATAATGTTTTAAATTTAATGAAATGCCAAAACCATTTACATACAGCATGAAATGTTATTTGGGTAATTATGCATTAATCAATTATTTATGACTTTTTTTAACCTTGACAGATTTGCTCCAGGTTGCTAATGTTGGTTGGACCGGAACTTTCAAAGTGCCACAGATTCTCGATGGGATTGAGATCTGGACATTAACTTGGCTACTGTAGGATATAAACCTTCTTGTTGTTTAACCACTCTTGTGTTGCTTTGTTCTTGTACTTGGGATCGCTGTCCTGCTGAAAGGTGAAGTTTCTCCCAAGCTTCAGTTTTTTTGCAGACTGAAGCAGGTTCTCTTGCAGTATCTCCCTGTATTTTGCTCCATCCATTCTTCCTTAAATTTTAACAAGATGCCCAGTCCCTGCTGATGAAGCCTCCCCACAGCATTATGC
Organism: Galaxias olidus; assembly: GCA_026901105.3. NCBI lineage: Eukaryota > Metazoa > Chordata > Actinopteri > Galaxiiformes > Galaxiidae > Galaxias > Galaxias olidus. The sequence continues at coordinate 84,154 of JAPMUY010011094.1, read as the reverse complement.
TGCCACTTGTATGGTGTTTGAGGCACGGGAAGTGTTAGGTTTGCACCACCACACAAACGGCTTTCAACTTTGGCCAACAATCTGGCTCAGACCACAAAACCATGTCCCACATCTTAGCTGGGTCACTCATGTTTTCTGGCAAACTCCAGAGGTGCATTGATATGGTTGTTCTTGAGTAATGACTTCTTACAGAAAATGTGAGCTATTCTATGTTTCAGAGGTGTGGCCAATTGTAAGGCCTACAGTGTCCTCGTTAGGGCAATATTTTTCATTTGTGTCAACTTGTAGTTTCCAAGGCACAGGGGTTGAATACTTATTCAAAACAGCATATTTCAGTTATTTATTTTGTGTACCCTGCCTCTCGCCCTGTGTCGGCTGGGACAGGCTCCAGCCCCCCCGCGACCCTACAAAGGATAAGCGGTATAGCTAATGGATGGATTCTTCATACTAAATGATTCTAACATAAAACTAATGTCACTGTAAAAAATACATTTGAGGGTCAGTCTTTTAAAATAAAATAGGAAACAGAACAAAATCTCAATGTATCATTTGTAATCCAGACAAATCTGATAAGTTAAGGGGGTTGAATAGTTTTGCAAGCCACTGTGTACAAAATGCGATGAATTGTGTCCCTCCCACAATCACTGAATAGTTCACTACAAAGCGCTTAAATGTGTCCTACTCTTTTTATTAATGTTTTGATGCGTTAAATGAAATTCTCTGAACAATGTAAAGTTCACGACAAAGCACTTTTTAAAAAGGTTTTGGGATGAGAAGTGTATGGAAGTGTTTGTGTTCAAGAGAATTCTATGAAATTATAAAAAAGCTGTTCTATTCTGTTTTCTGTTCTATTTTTGTATGGAATTTATTGTGTTGGTCTTTCTAAATAGAATTTAACCAAGTGTATCATTTGGTACGACCATATATCATGTGGTGTAACCAATAGGTGCAACAACAGTATTCAATTAAAAATAGAATATCACATTTTTGTGGCCGGAACATTCATCACTGATACAGTTTGCTTAAGTGGATACTGACTGTTAAATATTGGATCATATTTTGAGGGAGGCTGTGCCATTTTAGAATGTGAATATATGATCATGATTTAGAGAAACTCCAAATAAATGCAAACACTGTTTTTCCAAACATTATACAATAATAATGAAACCTTGTTAAAATGTTAATTATATTAATTGTAAGATAATTCACTGTCTCACCACATGACATTTAAGTCATAGGCTATTGACTTTGCTTAAAAATCTCAAACTTGAACTTAATGTTTTTGTTTGAATGCATGTGCACACAACACTCCAAATGTTTGAAAAATTGCCAAAGATATGCTTATTTTTTGTATTTAAAAATTTGTCTACTCAAAATCCTTATCCATCATTGACCCACCTACACGTAGAGTTATTGAAGCAGAGGCTAGTCAGTTTACAGAGGTGAGAGCTGTGGATGAAAGTGATAAACATAAGGCTGTTTTGTCACACAATTAACTATAGTTAGAGACTAGAGAGTGGTTCATGGACTAGACAAATAGATTAGAGAAGGGGACACAAGGTTGGCAGAATTTGATCTCATTAAAGAGAAAGATAGGTTTGAGAAAGAGTGGAGTGAGAGGGGGTCAAAGACTGTATCGGTCAGACAGAGGTAAAGGTAAGGAGTCTGCCAGAGCTGAATAAGTGGTGAGAGGCTGTCAGAAAAGACTCCCAGCAGATTACTGTTAAAAAAGCTAAAACGTTGAGTAGCTTAGAAAAAACTAGGAGACAGATGTTTTTTTTTTTTTCAAAACAGAGCTGAAAGAAGCCACGGCTGAGGCAAAAATCCAGGATTTCAGTGAGATACTAGATGTCGTTAGTGAGAAACTAAGGAGGCAAAATCGCATTTATAGAAAGAGATTGACAGCCAAGTGCAGTGAAAGGGCCTCACCTTTAAAATAACTGGTGTTTGTTTTTGAACGAGCAGGTAGAATTTTAACAAGGTGAGCATGCCACTGCTCGGGTAGGGTTAGATAGGCGTGTACAGGAAAAGATACCTACTTATGAGCATGGTGTATATATACAGCTGCTGTAAGGGAAGTGTTCGTGGACTGTCTTTCTCCAAGTGTATGGTTGACGAGTAGGGCTGAACGATTTGGGGAAAATATCTAATTGCAATTTTTATCTTAGTCACCATATGCCACTTCTGATATGCGAGCATGACTCACACGAGGATGGCATGAGTTTGTATAAGCATTGACCATTTAAACCCTGATTAGACAAGTCAATTTAAAATGACAGCCTTGAAATTGATCAACACCATCTAGCGTTGATGTTATGTAATTGCAAGTTGTTTTGTTGGACTATACTGACTGTCTTTGCTTGTTAACCTATATTTTAAAAGGCGGCCCTGGCTGCAGTTAACTAAGCAGCTGCCTAGAGCGGCATTCCCAAAAGGCAGCCAATCCGCCTCCTTGGAATCTTTCTGCCGCCAGCTCTCAAGCATGAAAAGCGGTTAGTTGATTTAAATCAAAACAAGCACAGTAGCACTTACACACACACAAACCGAATGAAATTCTGATATGGCCAATCATATTGCTGCGTATTTATATTTTCGGGGGGGTTTTCTGGTGAGGGTGGTGCACGACTTTCCAGCGTGCCCAGCAAAGCGTTGATAGGTCCATTTGTGACGTTTCTCACTCTCTCAAGAAAAATTTAAAAGGGAGGGTTCAAACACTTTAGCTAAAAGAGATTTAAACAGTTAAGTTATTCCCGTCACAACGGGAAATGTGATTAAAAGGCAGAAACCTTCCGTTTTAAATTCTCACATTTGGTTTACTTTTTCCTGTCTAGTTATTATCCGCCACAACTGCCAAGTCTGTATGTTGACTAGCACAGAAATGGGAAGTTAGCGAGTCATTGGTAATAAAAGATTTCTAAAAGACAAACTGACTGGGAGAATAAGAAAAAAAATGTACTTCATAAAGAACAAAAACACCTTATATTAAAGCTGGCGGAGTGGTGGTCTTTTCTTGCACTTATTTTAATATTACATGGGATTTATAAGCACCTTTCTAATAACTCAAGGACGCAGTATAATATTATTGCTATTATTATTACTATTATTATTATTAAAGTAAATTACTGCATTAACCTAGAGGAATATGTCTACTCAGTGAGTCCCTGCCATGTAAAAGGATTTGTAGTAAAGAAGACAACTATATATATTATTTTATCAAGTACCGGAGCACACCAGTAATCCCCCCCATAATTACGTACTATAATTGCAAACAAACGCACTGCAGCTATGGATGTGGGGGTGTTAGAAATTGTTGGGTTAAAGCATTGACAATCCCGAACATTTAAACATAAACTTTGGTTTTGTTAGCCAAGCCAATACAGTTCTTGATTCACATTTCTATTACTAATGTAACCAACCACATGGATCATCATTATTTGTATTATTAGACTACAAGTTTAGGGAAGCCTTCTAGGCTACATATGACGCCTATGACTGTCAGTCTTTTTTGACCGCAGATTATCCAGGTTGGCACAGAGACATGTATACAAAGGCAATGAAACACTAGATACAATTTTGGCATTATGTAACATCATACCCAAAGCCATGTCAGCTTGCAGGTTTATCAAGACAATAGACAGTGTACGTCAATGTAGCTAAGTGATTGGTTCACGTGTTATTTTCTTATTATTTTTAATCTGTGTTTTGCCCACATGCATTAAAACTAATAGAGCGTACGGCAGGCCTACAAGTTCTCTCTGTATGGTTGTAGCGCTTTTAGTTCAGTCTTGTTAGATATAAACTTATTTTGAACAAGTTATATAATAGGTGTTTACAGTAGCCCTATTGAAGTGTTGAAGAAATAAAGGATGGTGGATCTAGATCTTGTTTTGGAAATACATTTAGCTGTTAGGATGAATAGATGACATTGCATTATAGTCATAAAATACATTCTAATAAAATAGATCCATTCCGCTTAAACCATGCCTTCATAATATTGCCCATTTCCCATAAACTAGTTTATTTCTACAATATGATCCTGGTCATTAATGGTGTGTTCAAATGCATGTGAAAGACGAAAATAATGCAATAAAGTTATAATGCCCAAGCTATTACAGAAAGAGTTTTACACAGCACTATTTGGCTGGCCCTCGATCCACTTCGTTTAAGCTCTGCAGTCATTGTGGATAGTCTGCGTGATTTTAATACATATTAAATTAATTTAATACATGCATTCATATAGAGCTTAGAGAACAAAAATAAAAATAAACGTTGGTAGGCTACTTAGCCATCGTATATGTCCGCCATTAAATTACAATGAAGCAGCACTGCCAATCTAGCAGCCATAAGGACTACAAGAATGGGGGGTGCAAGATGGGGTGTTTTCTGAAAATATAAACCTTGGCCCAAAAAGTTACCAGCCTTAGCAATGCAAGATCCCATGGCCCCCCCAGTTCCAGCACCTCTGCAGCAGTAAGCGGCCCCCTGTTAACAAATATGGTCTGGACCGCAGCACACTAGTGCGCGCTAAGGCGGTCAGTCTAATAACTGCGACGCATCACATCGCATTTGCTCAGAGAAATGCATTTTCGAGTTTTATTTCCTATCAAACGATCGATTAACTGATTTAAAAAACATTCTCAAACAACTGACAACTAAATATTTAGGTAACAAAACAGAATTAAATAACATTAGCAAACCCTAAATAGGCTGTGTGGTTTACTGTAACCTTCTTCCTCACGCTAAAGAAATAACTTTGTGGGAGCATAAGAAAAGGGGCTATTCACAACGGTGAGCTCCCGAACTGCACGCAGAAAGAGACCGGAAAGAGTCACGTTTGAGCATAAACAGTAAAAGCATGACCAGGAGGCTAAACAAATTACACATTTGTTATTGGTAAAACGGGGAAAACAGTAACTAGTAGCAGCCACATTTAAATTTTCAGTGGCTCATTTAGTTTCTCAAACATGAATAATAACGTGTTACTTTACTAGTTACCACGAATAGTAGTGAAGTGAAGTTTGTCCCAACACTGCAAGTAGGCCTATGGATATAATCAGATCAGAGCTCTCGGTGAACCACATAATGCAATATCTTGTTTTGATGGAAGTATAGATGGTGTCTTGGTTCAATCAACCGCATAGGCTATACATACATATATATATCTAGAAATGATTTATCTATACAAGTTCACTGTATAATAGAATAAGGTAGGCCTATCTAGTTATTTTTTGCGTGCTATGAGTTTAGACACATATCCGTTAATTAATGTGGGCTACCGGTTTGTTTGTCCGGTAGTAGTAGCCTACTAATACTAGGCTAGAATTTGAGCCTGGTGCCCGCGTCCTGAAGCCGCAAGTCATTTCACCGGATTTCTGTTTTCAGAGTATACGTTTAAATATTGAACCCTTATGTTAGGGCCCCTGTTAAGAGTGGCCGTATTGGATGTGGTAGTGTGTGATGTCTTGTGCCCTCCTCTGGTCTGTTCCCACACCCTCTGTCATCACGCCTCCAGGTCCCATCTCCGTGAATACACCCTCGATTACGCTGATCGTGCGCACCTGCGAGCTGCCCACTCAGACGTCCAGCCACAGACTACATATGAGAACTGGACAAGGACGACTAAGAGAGAGCAAACTGAGAAAGAGAAAAACCACTTCAATGAGACATTCTGAAACCTTGAGTATTGGTGTGTTATGCTACTCTTTGAGAGCTGTCACTGCTAAAATGGCATATTGTACGTCTGTATCGTTTCGGTTCGGCACACGGTGTCACTTTTCGTTTGTACTCCCCGCCGCCCTGGGCTGATTGAACTAGGTAAGATACCCTGGGGTTTACTAAACATCACGTAGATTGTTTCTGTTATATTCACTAGTTTAGGAATGAGTGCCACCCGATGTGTTTTCTGCTAGTCTAGACCATTGAATAGGTAGGCTAGCTAGGACTTATTTTTCACCTTATTTAATTTTTGGCACCGTTCGACTCCCATAACCCAGTGGCGTGCATGTAAATAAATACTCACTAATTACCTTTTAAAACGTGTGTTCCTACTCCTATTTATATCACATCCTACAAACAAATGTTAATCCCTTACACCCTAGACACCTACACCATCATAAGGGATGTAACACCTTAATTTAGGCTAACGATTATATAACATGTATGGATAATTTCTTTTCTGCCTTAATTTTTTCTTGCAAACAGAGGCCTGAATATGACCAATTTGGGACATATTAGTTGGAAAACCCTATGGGACCACAGCATGAAGCCTTACCTAGTCCAATTTCAAATTTGATAAGAATCACAGAAAATTTATATTTTACACAAGTTGCTCTAAGGGTACCTCAAGGCGTTCTCCACAAAGGCCATTTGGAGACTCCAAATGACCACTTTTACCATGGTCACAAATTTAAGATAAAAAAGGTTACTAGTTCGGAATGTTGCATTGTTTCAGTCCTGGTCCTTGGAACACCCTGTCCTGCATGTTTTAGAGGTTTCCCTGCCGAAATATTCCTTTCATAGCTTCAAGTGCCGTATATTTTGTTTTTATATTCTGTTTCACCATGGTTTTCTTTGGAAAAAAAAACCCAAACAGAACATTTGCAAAGTCTCAAACACGCTTCAAAACTTTTTTCTTGCTGCGCGTGCATCCTGGCTTTTTGCACAATCAAGCAGAGTCCACAACTGCCTTGCGCTTGTGTATTCTGCTGTCGAAAACAAAGACCTCCACATGTGTCATTTATCGTCGTTTTCAGAATTTCATTGGCTATTCATTACGCGAGTCATCCACTTGATTATTTGCTATTGGCTGAAGCTTCCACATGAAATAAAGTACGCAATCCCTTCATCGCAGAGGGGTATGGTCGGCTGTTGCTGGCTACTTAAAATAATGGTTGATTGTATTGGGTAAAGGTGCCAATCGAAAGGTTAAAAGGTTCGACCACCATTGTAAAACAAGAGAGATAGCTTATGTTTACTGGGGTTGACGTCGCAAACCATGGAATAGTACCAGCTGGCTAATTCTAAATGCTACAACAGTAGTCCGTGGCTATATATGGATGTCACCGTTTTGGATCAAATATTTTACTGAATTAGATTGCCTGGACCCTTGTTGATGTAGGAAGATCTTTTATGTGGAATATTATTGATCGGTGGATTACTTATGATGCTTCAAAGGTGAGTTGACTCAATTTTTTTAAGTTTTGCTGGTTGAGGGTCTGACATAGGTCTTGATGGTAGCCGCTGTGGTGCTTGTATCGTGAAATGGTTTGTAGCAATCAAATCACAAGAATCTCATCTTTCGCACAGTATCTGGCATGAGTACATACGTTAACATAAGAGTTCTGTATTTAGTCAAACAAAGCCCCCCCCCCCCCCAACGGCGGGCCGGCAGAGTTTAGAGAGGCTAAAAGCACCTTTGATATTATTAGATGAATGAGCAGCCTGACATTCAATGGCAATGCATTGAGGAAAGCAGCCTGTAAAACAATGCAAAAAAACGCAAGCCCTGATTTTTTGAAGCGACTTATAAACAGCCCAAAGCTGCTCGTTATAAGCCTCCTTGGCAACTCTGCTCTAGCGTTCTGCGTGTGACGTCTTTGTTATTGCTCTTAACGCATGCAGTCAGATCAGTGCAGGGCCGGGGCCAGTTCACATTGGAATCGGATATCGGCCACATTTAAAACGAATCATGTGAACAGACAAACCAAAAAAAAAAAGTCGTATGAGTGTAAATCCGAATTGAGCATTAAGGCCTGGTGTGACCGCAGCCATAGATCCGTGAGTTCACAATGTGACCGGTTAAGAGAGAACTGGCCTCAATTAAGATCAGATTTTAACAACTGCGTCCATTTAGTATTGACACAACTGGCATAATTAGTTTCAAACGTTTGTAAACCTCTAGAGTATGACGTTTCTTTCTCACTTTTATTTAGGGAAAAAATGTGTTTTGAGCGTGTCATTATAGCCAAGCCAACGCAACGTTGTTCGGGGTTTCTGTTGGTTTCGTGGCCACATTCGTTTATTGCCTTCAACCGTCCAACTTTGAAAATATTGTTGTTTCAGCCACACATTAAGTTTAGACAAGTTTTTTGTGCAGCTAAAAACTGCTCATTCGTCCCCGTTCTTCTCAACTATATTGTTTTAAGTTTTACTTCATTTTTGCCTAAGTCTTTCTAGCTAATTTGGCGAAAGATGTCCTACTATGCTGGTGAAGCTAAAAACATCGTATCGCACTCCACTGACTAACGCCGAATGTTCTGCCCATAATTCGAAACGCATGCCATGGGGACGTTCGAAAATATCGTGGCTAGTCAATCTTGCTTCTTGTTTTATTCCTGAACTTACCTCAAACATGATGATTCCTGTTGCCTCTTTGTGTTAGTGTCTCTCAGCTACTGGCATTTGCTCCTAGGTTGGTTGGAAAAGTTTCCGTGGCTGGAGAAGGTAGAGTTTCAGTTCTTGTTCTTATTCATACGTTGGTCTACTTCTTTTACTTCTTTTGAATTTCCGGCAGACTAGAAACCATATAGCGAATTGCTGCCCCCACAGGTTATTCTGTAACTCCAACCTACACCCTTCAATAAATACCTGTGAGGTAGGCCACAGGAACTTTACTACCTTCCTAAATATTTCTGTAGCACGATTATCAGGAGTTAAAAGATTTTTAATAGAGAAAGTGGTAAACTAAGCACAGACAACTCCTCATTTAAAACCCTCCTACCGTCTCTATACCTGCCACAATGAATGTTTCACTGTTTCCACCACCCCACATTCTTCACATAAATCATCCCTGTGATAAACTTTGAGAGCCAGCCCCACAGCCAACCCACAGTGCTACCTCATCCCGTCTCTTTATCCCCGCCCATAATTCCCTGGATAGCCGGACTGATTTTTTATTCTCAGAATACTGCCTCCCCCTATTCTCGTTTTCCCATTCTTGCTGCCACCTCTTAATCATCCCCTCCCTAACCTTGATTCGATATTCTAACCTCCCTATAGCTACTTCCACATCCACCTTATAAGGGGGGGGCCTTATAAGAGTCCCCCTAGCTAACCAAGCACTACCTCATTTCCCACCCCTACCCCCCTACATGCACAAGAACACATAAGAAACCCACCCTACACCCATAGAGTTACCAATAATTCTACTATTCAGTCTGGATGGGCTGCTTTCTTGACCTCGTGGTCCAACACCAAAATTGAATTCATGGTGGACCATCCATGCCTGAACCCGCTCTGAAAAACGACAAAAAAAGCCACTACTCTCCAGCAGATGAACCGACCGGTTTGTTACCATTCCTTCCATAACTTTACATATCACAAGAGTGTGCCATTGGTCTGCTGATGGGGGAAGGGCTTCTTCTTTGTTCTGGTCTGCCTCACAGCCCTTCCTCTCAGACCCTGGTTTATTGTTTTGACAGACTGCAGGAAAGGGCTAAACTATTGGCTGTCTTTTCACCCATTAAAAATGGTAGACCTACCCCCGGCCTAGAATGAGAACATGAGGCAGAGAAAGAATAGGGAATAGCAGTCCATGTGTGTGGTGGAGGGGTGAATGGAGTGTGACGGGAGTCAGTTTATTCAGAATAATAATACAATAATAACATATTTTATATAAAATACAGAAGACGACCACGACATGTCCAGATTCAGAAACCCCCTTTGGGTTCCAATGCCTCTTGCTTGCTGTAAAAGCTTCGAAATTACGAAGCGGGAAACACCATGAACCGCACATAGGCATACCCTTTGTGCAATCAAAAAAAGAAAATGCAGGCAAGAGAAGGAGGAAAAGAAATCCAAAACATTTGTAAGTGAGAATCTGTTATCTTGAATTCATTTGTTCTGCCATGGGTTTAATTTGTCCCAGCAGTAGAAAAATGATTAGTTGTCTATTAAATTCTAACAAATGTTAGCAAGTCTTCTGAGTAACATTGGATTAGCTTATTCTGTCTGAACCACTATTAATGCATAGACAAACGTCAGATATTATATCTCTGTGAATTGCTTGTATAAGTCTTACAGTGAACAACATTAAGCTAGAATGTTGTTAACATCAGCTACAATGTTGCTAGTTGTAGGTTAATTATTTCATACAGAACTGAAAACCATTGATTGTTGTGACCTATGCGAGCATTGTTAAAAGTAAAAATAATAATATTATTGTAAAATTATGAAAAAAAAATTCAAGGTGTTTTGTTTAAATTTCATAGTTCACCTCAAAAAGGCCCCCCCATGCATTTTGCCTTGGGTCCCCAGAGTCCCTAGAAACACCTCTGCTTGTAGTACGACCCTTTAATCCTGACCTTCATGTTTCAGAGACACATGCTCATTATATTTATGAATTAAACTCTAAAATGATTTTTTGGTCGTTTTAGTATACTTCTGATCCTTTTCAGAAAAGAAATGTAGTTCTTTTTGACATTTGAAAGTTGTTTATAAAACCGTTGTAGTGTTACAGTATATCCAGCACTTCACTGCGGCACAAATCTTCTTTTTTTGAGTTTTGGTGTGCGGCCCTCTCTTGACAGGTTTGTTGCGGTACCATGTTCTTTCCATTTGAAGATGATGGATTTGATGGTGCTCCGGGATCATCAAAGATTTGGATATTTTTTTATAATCCAACCCTGACTAGTACTTCTCAACAACTTTGTCCCTGACTTGTTTGGAGAGCTCCTTGGTCTTCATGGTGTGATGCCTCTTGCTTAGTGGTGTTGCAGCCTCTGGGACCTTTCAGAAAAGGTGTTTTTATACCGACAGATCATGTGACACTTAGATTACACACAGGTGGACTTCATTTCACTAATTGTTACTTCTGAAGGTAATTGGTTGCACCAGAGCTTTTGAGGGGCTTCAAAGGGGGTGAATACATATGCACATGCCAATTTCCAGATTTTTATTTTTAAAAATAATTTATAATATATATTTTTTTCTCATTTCACTTCACCAACTTAGAATATTTTGTGCAGATCCATCACATAAAATTCAGATTAAAAAAACTTTTAAATTACAGGTTGTAATGTAACAAAATAAGTAACAAGCCAAGGGGGGTGAATACTTTTGCAAGGCACTGTACATACTCACTTTCAATTTTCCAACTCTTTTAGTTATTGGTCATTTTTCTGTTGTTTTAAAGTGTCAAATATCATGTGGTGCAACCGTCCAGCCATGAAGTTTATTTTGAAAACTTGTTTCAAATTACTATTAATCTACTGAGATGTATCTCCTGCCCCATTTGGCATAATTTCAAACATGTTTTCAATTCATAGGCAAAATTGAAAAGTATCTGCATTTATATTTTCATCATTTGGTTTTCAAACGTTGTTCGAAGACGTTAATTTTATGAGATATCATCTGGTGAGATGATCAAGAAATTGTAATATTTGGGACTTTTATTTTGAAAACAATTCAAGCACCGAAACTGACATCAAAAGGTGCATGCCAAGGACCCAAAGAAACATTTAACAGGTTAGTAGACCTTTCTCAAATATGGAAGAAACACTTTTTTTTTTAACTGCTGGAATGTAGTTTCCACGTTTTGCAAGTCATGTGGTACTTCAAAAAACTATTAATGTTAAGTTTTATCTGCAAATCAAAATTTCTCTGATAAATTTGATTATGACCTTTGGTGAGAAGAATGGCTGTTTATCTTCGGTGGCGAATTCTGTGCCTGTAAAATTTGACTAAACTTGAAAACATACGGTGAAACCAAGTATCATGTGGTACAGCCATTACAGAACGTTTTAACATTATAGATAATTGTTCTGTATTGAAGGTTTCTGTGCATTTTTATTTAATTAAAATATTCATAAACATACGTATGTATACAAACAAACTATGTATAATTTTGCAGATGTATCTGCAATTTCAGTCATTTTCCCCGATATTTTGGAAAGAACATTTTATTTGTACAACGTAATGAAATGTCAAAACCATTTACCTATAGCATGAAATGCTATTTGGGTAATTATGCATTTATCAATGATTTATAGTTATTTTAACCTTGACAGATTTGCTCCAGGTTGCTCATGTTGGTTGGATGTTGCTTGTGGACCGCCACTTTCAAACAGTGCCACAGATTCTCGATGGGATTGAGATCTGGACTTTGACTTGGCTAGTGTAGGACATTAACCTTTTTGTTGTTTAACCACTCCTGTGTTGCTTAGGCTTTGTGCTTGGGATTGCTGTCCTGCTGAAAGGAAGCAGACCACCCATTGTTCCTTACATTTTAACAAGATGCTCAGTCCCTGCTGATGGAAATTGTGTTTCTTGAGGCACAGGCAGTGTTAGGTTTGTGCCACACATAGAGCTTTGAACTTTGGCCTAAAATCTCTCTTTATCTCATCATACCACAAAACCTTGTCCCACATCTTAGCTGGGTCACTGTCATGCTTTTTGGATACAAGGGGGTTATAGTTTTGCAAGCCACTGTATATAAAAATGTGATATATTGTGTCCTCCACAACCAAAGCTCCAAAATGTGTCTTACAATTTTTATGAATGTTTTCATGATCTGAACATTGTAAAGTTTACGACAAAGCACTTTTTAAAAAAACGTTTGGGATGAGAAAGAAATAAAAATGTAAATGGAAGTGTTTGTGTTCAAGAGAATTCTATGAAATCATAAAAAAAACTGTTCTATTCTGTTTTCTGTTCTATTTTTTGTGTGGCATTAATTGTGTGTTTCTTTTTAAATAGAATTTAAGCAACTGTATAATTTGGTGCAACCATAAATCATGTGGTGCAACCAATAAGTACAATAACTGTATTCAATTAAAAATAAAATTTAGATTAAAATAGAAAAGTAGAAGATTTTTGTGGCTGGAACTATGCTTAAGTGGATACTGTCTGTTTAATAATGTAATCAGTTGTATGGGTTTTAAAAGAAAAATAGGTTAAATTATATTAATTGTAAGATAATTCATGGTCTCACCACATGACATTTTTTGGCAACTGACCTTGCTTAAAAATAATAAAATTCCCTTAACCTCATGTTTTCGTGTAAATGCAAGTGTACACAACATTCCAAATGTTTAAAAAATTGCCAAGGATATCCTTCTTTTTTTGTATTGAAAAATTTGTCTATTCAAAATCTTTATCCGTCATTGACCCAGCTCATCATGGCTTGGAGTGCTCATCCTAATTTTTTGTGAATCAATCTCTGAAATGGCTCAGAGCTTAGTCACATTTAGCTCTCTTAGCACTGAAAAACGATTTGTGGAAAAGAATGCTTTCTCGTATGCTTTTTTACTTCTAATATAAACTTGTAACATGCAGCTTGTATATATATTTTTAATTGGGGTCAGTGCAGTAGGTATACCCGCACAGCATCAACACACACAGACAGGTAATACACAACACATGGATCTATGCTCTTTTAATGTAGATAAGGTAACCCAGGACACACACACCCACACACTCAAACAGAAAACAATTGAAATGGAACCTGGTAACTATTTTAAGTATTATTACGTATTTTAAGTCCACTTAAACATCTCTCTTCCACCTAGCTTTGATAGCTATCTTTTTATCAATAACATAGTGTAACTTTTCTTTTTACATTCATGTGCCATGGTGTAATTTTCATGTCCTGTAGGAAAAAATGCAATCACTCTGTGTTTTTCATATTTCTTAGAGAAGCAGTGGAAGCTGGATGGACAGAGGAGACCTGTCCAAAGGATTCCACCCGGACATCCACAAAGTCACCATCGAATACACACTGACCTCTGTCTTGACATGTCACATACACACATCTTCCCCTCTGCTTTTCAGTACACAGAAGAGTCTCTTTCTGCTGTCTCACAATGGCCCACATGGTGCAGACGCCTCACCTATTATTGACTATTGAAAGAATCTTCTAACAAACACACACATCTATGCTTCTCTACATATAGACAACTCTCTCTCTCTCACACAGACACACACACACACACACCTCTCTTTCTCTCTCTAAAGATATTCCAAATCTCTACATTCACATTATCTCTTCCTTAAATGAACAACTCTGTTTGTACGGTTGTGTTCAGTTGCTGTGCTGTGGTTTAGTCCTGATTTGGCAACCTGTAGGGAGTGTCATGGCTTCTCGTTGGGTTTCATGGATATCATTTTTTTAAGGGTTCCATTTGCTATTTGTAATTGCATTACTTGTGAAAGGAATCTATATAAAATACGTAACATTGAAAATTGAATTTCTTTGTCACTATTTCTAAAATAAATATTAACTATGCTTTAATGGACAAACAAACAGGAGACAATTATCAGCTGGCCTTGAGCCGTGATTGAACCCGGGTCCCTGCTGTTAGGACTGGTCATCTGACACGCCTTAACCTGATGAGCTATCAGGGAACGCCGTTTCACTGACAATGAGACCCATCTCAGATATTATTGCGCCTGCTGCTATAGCCACAAATTCTTCATAACGATTTCAATGTAAATTTATACAAAAAGTAAACATCTGAATGACGCATTTAATCTGTCTGCAATTTTTGGCCACGCACTTTCCCTTGCCTTGATAATTGCAGCAGTAATGCCCTTTTTGGTGATGAGACAGTCAGTGGCGAATTCCTTTGACGTGTTTTTCTTTTAAGAATAGCACCGCTCTTTCTGGTTTTTGCGTAACTTTATCTGCTTTTTGAATATCGATTGTTCCGGGCTGCTTCAGTTCTCTGTGCTCGTACACAATGCCAGCTTGTACAAGCCTGGCTTGAGTTAATGTTGACTTGAGGTTTAAGTCAAAGTTGACGTTAGTTCAAGCCAGGCTTTTTCTATTAAGCGCCAATTTCTTTACCGCGGTTGATGGAACACCCCCCCCCCCCGGCTGCTTGAATTAAATGAATAAAACTAAAACGAGTTGGGTAGATTTTGAAATCAGTCCAATTTATCTACATTTTTATAAAATAAATACTTTGTATTCAATTTAAATTTGTTAATTAAGTCTAAAGTCAATGTCCTTGTAGACAGAAGTTGTTTGGAAGAAAGTAAAGATAGGAAACTGTACCCCCTAAAGGAAATAATGTAAGGACTTTCCAATCAATAAACATGTCATGTTTTTTTGTAAATCTTTGGATAGTCAATTGTCCTTGTTCTCCAGTCAAGATGTGGGCCAGAGGTTGACAATGAATAAAGTGTGTGGGTTGGACCAAATACAAAACTGACTAAACAGAAATGCAGTAAAACAGACATTGCCGTTCTCTTCAAGATTGAGGACTACATTTTGTTATGTCAAAACATAAAATAATCAATGATTATGTAAAACAATCAGGCAAAATGATTATTAAAAACATAAAACCACAGCCCTGCTGCAAGAAATATGCCAGAAGAAATCATGACCTAATGAGTGTAGATTTGTAAGCAGAGAAACAGGAAATTTAACAAACCACAATTTACAGAAATTAACTTTTAAATGTGGTGCACTTAATAAACATTAAGTTTGTCCTTAATCTGTTATGGAGTTGTGTTGACGCTTATTCTTTGTTATAATCTGTAATGACTTTGTATAAATCACTCACTGCAAGTTTTGCTGTAGTCACCAGCTGGCGGAAGAGAGATGATCAAGGAAAAATGGCAGTGGAAAAACACTCCAGTTTGGGCAGTTCATATTACTCACTTGTCTATTCAGCTCTTGTCATTAATGTCATCCATGTTTTGTGTTGATCTTCATTGCTTCTGTAATGCCAATGCTGCCAATAACACCAGTATTGTATAGACACCATAATTGTAATAAGTGTAACAGGAGCATCTGAGATACAATGGCATCGTTGTTGTGTCATTAACCATACAAATAAAGCATTGAGGGCATGTAAACCCATTACTAAGTGTCATTTCTTTGTAGAGCATACCAGATTTGTGTGAAAAACATACCCATAGAAAATAAGAAATCCTGCCTCTTACTTTGTTGATATGCCACAGACTACACAGCACCAAGGGACAGAATAGTGTGGCTAGTTGCAGATTACTCAAAATTTAACACTATATCTGTAGTAAAAACCCCGCCTCTCGCCATGTGTCCACTGGGATAGGCTCCAGCCCCCCCGCGACCCTGCATAGGATAAGCGGTATAGCTAATGGATGGGTGGCTATATAGTAAGAACTATATATAGTATATTAAAAACTAATATATATATATATAAAAAAAAATTGCATGAGCCTAAAGACAATGGCATGCCGCCGGCCTGAGCAAAACGCCAGTGGCGTGATGCCGGCATGAGCAAAAGGCTGCTGGTGTGCTGCCGGCATGAGCAAAACGCCAGTGGCATGATGCCGGCATGAGCAAATGGCTGCTGGTGTGCTGCCGGAATGAGCAAAAGGTCGTGGCATGATGCCGGCATGAGCAAAAGGTTGGTGGCATGCCACCACCACCACCATTAAAAAGTCAACTTCAGTTTTTTGTGATTTTTTAAATAAATGTTTCATTAATATAAACTAACGATCAATTTAGCTTGAACAGATGCGCAAAATCGTCACTGCTGCAGCCCAGTTATATATATATATATATATATATATATATATATATTTGATATATATATATATATATATATATATATATATATATATATATAACTAGCTAAATTAATAGTGTGTTGGAGAGCAATAAAGCTTGGCACAAAAAATTTAAAAGTTAACATAACTAGAAATATTTGAATAAATTAATATAGACCCTTAGCTAATAATAATCAAATGTTATGCGATCGCTAAAAGATTTATTTTAGCCAAATAATAATACACAATAACATACAATTTCCCTACGCGCTGTAGCTTAGACCTACGCATCAGGGGTAGCATAGTCTTGCGATGCCAGACCTATCTTCACACTTGCGTCCGGAGCGACTGGCTTGTGCGACAGTATCGAGGCTGGTTTGTCTGGCAATTGCCGAAAGCCAGCGGCTTGCCACCAGTGGGGGCAGTATTGAGACTGGTTTGTCGCTGGTTTCTCTGGCAATTGCCAAAAGCCAGTGGCTTGCCACCAGCAGGGGGCTGGCTTGTGCCAGTGACACAAAAAGAGCCAGGCCTTTCTGTAGTGTTAATTACATAACGATACTGTTTAAAAGTGATAGGAAATGATTTAACTCTAAAATTCTTCATTGCTCAAAATATTAGAGTTGTCAAAGATTTCGCTAAGAAATAAAATATTTTTGTCTATTGTATGTTGTAAGAAAATAGATTTGTTTTTAACTGTAATTTTTTTGTTATTCCATATAAGTGTTTTGTGCGGAGAAAAATTGTGCACAAAGCACAACTTCCAAGCTAGGAGTGGTTGTTGGTAGAATTTTGACAACTTCAATGGTAATTTATTTATTGAGTTATAAAAAACAGTTTACATATTCATAAAGTTACAGATATAAAAGAGAGAGATAATTATCGCCTGGTATGTAAATAGATGTATCCTAAGCGAACAAAAATGTGAGGCCTCCAACTTTTTAAAATACATTATGTGGTATGAAAAACCATATTGATCCAGGCATTTCTAAGCATTTTTTTTTATCCATTTCACTTTGAAAGTGTTATTCATATCTTTAAAGTCTGAATATTCTTAACCTCCTTCAGCTCGATTTCCTGAAATCACTTATTTTTTTAAATGCTGGTGTTAATTTTTCCATACAGATTTAATGATTGTACTGTTTATTTCTTTTCAGGTGGTATCATGAACAAAAAGAGCAAGGGCAGGATAAACAAATCTAGAAATATCTTCAGCCTTAGTTATAAGCACTCTTCCCAAAAAAGATACATCTCTTTGGAGCCAATTATTAAGTATTGGGTTTTTTAAATTTACCAATGGAAATTAAGTTGTCTCACCAAATCGTTTTTTGAGATGTGAATGCCAAGGTACTTCACACACCTTTTAACGGGTATATCAAACATAGCATTCCATCATTACATCATTACATAACATCATTGTCATGTAAACATAATATTTCACATTTTGTTAAATTAAGTTTTAAACCAGAGGACAATGAAAACATATTTATAAGACATAATGTTTTGGCAATTTGAGAGCTATTTTTTACGGATAAAAGCAGTGTCGTCCACCAATTGAGAAATCTTGATTTCTCTATTAAATGTAGTTATTTTGTGATTTTTTAAATAATTTAAATGTTTGCAATTAATCCCTTAATATGAGAGTTGTGTTGACGCTGAACTTTGTTCAATATGTAATGACTTTGATAAATCACTCATGCGCAAAGATCGAAAAATGGCACTATGTTTGGGCAGTTATATAGGCCTCAGTTGTCTATTCATAATATCTTTATCAGGTTTAGGTAACAAGGTAATAAGTCCCTGCTTCATTGTCGTTGTCATTTTCTTTTTATTACATTCTTCAAATATTTCAAATGCTTTCAATAATGTCCCAGAAGCAGAGATAAAACTGTGATAGACCATCAATACCGTGATAACAGGAGCATCTGAGAAACTTCACATTTGATTGTCCTCATATTGACTTAAAATTATCAGAAATTGTGGGGGTGAAGAACTTAGCATTTTCCAAAATGTTGTACATTTCTCAGAATCAAATGCGGAGCTATGCCATTTTTTATAGAAATAATATATCCAGATTGGTCCAAAAAATATTTGCCTCTTACTTTGTTGATATGCCACAGATACACAGCACCAAGGGACAGAATAGTGTGGCTTAGTTGCAGATTACTCAAATATATTTAACACTATATCTGTAGAAAAACCCCGCCTAACTGGGATATCCAGCCCCCCCGAGACCCTGCATAGGATAAGCCCAATGGATGGGTGGCTATATAGTAGACTTATATAGTCATTAAAAACTAGCTATATATATATATATATATATATATATATATATATATATATATATATATATATATAAAGAATAAATTTTTCTCCAAAGACAATGGCATGCCGCGCAGTATTTAACTGCTGGTGTGCTGAATAAAACGCCAGTGGCATGATGACAAAACACAAGTTGGTGTGCTGCCGGCATGAGCAAAACGCCAGTGGCATGATGAGGGAAGAGCTGCTGGTGTGCATGCAGGTACGTTGTTATTTGCTGTTCAAAAGGTTGGTTGCAAAGTCAATTAAAAAGTTTCTATTTTTGAGGCTGATTAATGTTTTTTGTGAGTTTTAAATACTCTCAATGTTTCATTAATATAAACTAACGATACAATTTAGAGTGTTCTTTGCGCAAAATCGGTGCAGCATCCACCACTGTTTTATTCACTGTTGGTTTTCTTGAAAAAGAAAACCGTTGATTTGGCCACTTGTCATTTCTGTTCTCTGTGATGGATATACACGTTTTTTTCAGCCTCAAGAATAACCATTGATCCTTTGACCGCATGTAGATTCCTAAACGCCACCCTAAATCAACTCCAGACCTTTTAACTGCTTAATTGATGACAGGTTAATGAGGGAAGAGCCCATGCAGCGTTGTTATTTTGTTTTGCAGCCTTCTGAGTCAATTGTCCAATTACTTTTGGTCCCTTGAAAAAGAGGCTGAGAGCTGTAATTCTGCTCTCAAATTACAGCTGAGAGTCTGCACTTTAAGCCCATATTGATTATATAATTGTATCCTGAATATGTTTTCGTAAACAGCTAAAATAACAAAACCTGTGTCACTGTCCAAATATTTTCGGGCCTAACTGTATCTGTTCAGGATTGGTATGTACAATGTTATCTATCTTAAGAGCTGAAATGGATTTACGTTTGTAATTTCTTTTTTCTAGAGCAAAAAATTGCTGGTGTTCTTTTCTCCTTTAACCATTTTGCTCTCGATCGTGTGAAAGCACTTTTAGTCATTTCCAATTATAATTGCTCAATCTCTGTTCTTAGTATACCTAATTTGAAATCTTCTTTCTCTGTTAGATAATCTTTTTTTATAATCATATTTAATTCGTTCATAATTATTTCTTCATTAGCCAATTTGTCTTTCTTTACAACTTTACTATGACATATTGCTAGTTCTCTGACTTCGACCACTTCCCCTCATTCACTTACCCTCAGCCCTTGGTATGACGTAACAGCATACGTTGTACGGAAACCACTTGGAGAACAGAGGGAAATTGGCCGGGGGATTTAAATGGAACAAAACTGCCCTTGCACACTTTCAGCCCAAACTGTCACTGATCAACCGCCAGTTCTAGGCTTGGCGCTAAACTGCTTTTTACAAATTATCGGAAATACCAGCATACTCGTTTAAACGAGGCTTGTGCAATCAGCTGTGTCAGTTTCTAATAAACAAAAATCCATACGTTTTTCTGTTTGAGATTTTATCCTAACTATTATTGCAAGGGGTTTATGTTATTTTCCTCTATTTATTATCTCCTTCGGTGGTAAGCAACTGGAGTTTACGTGCATTACTGCCACTCAACCACTGATGTATTCTCTTGCACCAAATGCATGCAAGCAATGCACTGTGGGTGATATACATCTCTGGAGTGACCATCGAAGTTCACTCGCTCCCTCAGCCCTCCAAGGGTCGATCTCACCAAGTTCACTTCAGACCCCTTTCTTTTAACAGGAGCTAACTTGATATTAGACTCAACTTGTGTAGAATTGTGTGATATGTCTTATTGCTGTAGTGAACCTTCTTAGAGACCATTTAGCATGAAAAGAGTGCTCCATGTAGACAGAGTTAAACCCAACGGGAATCTCCTTTACAAAGAAAAGTAGACAGGAGCTTTCATGCAACCCTGTGCTCACTTGAGCAGGAGACATTCATCTGTCACTTTCCCGGGTTAAAGAAAAGATAAATATAAATATTGACTGAGCCACTATATCTCTTTGCCCAATTATTTTGATGTCTATCCTGCTGAAGTTTGAGAGATCCACATACAGTATATGCTCTGTATTGAAGCTTTCTTCCACAGAGATATCTGCAGGTCTTCAGACTGTGCCCTCATCCTCATTCACTACACAATACTATATACAATAAGTATTATATGTTCTGTGTTCACTTTGCGGCTTTCAAGGGTGATGTCCTGTGAGCGTGTCCTATGACTGCTGGATTTGTGTTTTAATAATGAAGTAAGGTAAAAAGGTACCTTATCCAGCAATGCTTTGTAAACAAAAAGAGACAATCATTTTTCTCTCCAATCACTAAGAGAAGACCAACCTACTTTTGTATACAGCGTACAATGATGAGTTCTAAAACTATCCAGAGTACAAAGCACTGTGGTAAACTGCATCAAGGCACTTTAAAATTGTTGGGGCTGCATGCATATCCACAACATTCCCATAATACATCACTGGCAAGAGAGTAGATTTTACTGTCTTTCTATTTTCAAGTGAAAAACATGACCTTTTTCTATAAAGAGCAAGCACACGCGTCTTAAATGATAACTTTTCATCTAGAGAAATTCACAAGTATTTGTAAACTGCAACACACTTAATTTAGGCCCCATTAAGGGACCAAATGTTATATGCCTTATAATCAAACTTTTTGGCCCTTGAGAAAAGCATATATTTAGTTTTTGACACATTAAGGACTAATCTTAGATTTGTAAGGGATTTCAGTACACAATTAAATGCCCTTGTCAGGTTTGACATTGCCTGTTCCATGGATGGAGCAGGAATAAAGAATGGTATCATCTGCATAGAAATGTACTTTACAGTCTTTTACAGAGGCACACATATCATTAATATAAAGTGTACATAATCAAGGACCTAATACCGAACCTTGTGGCACATCATTTTCTATGGCCACAACCTTTGATTTCAAACCTTTAGCATCTATGCACTGTGTTCTATCAGAGAAGTGGTCCTGAAACCATGTAAAGGCTGCATCATCAAATCCCAGCAAGGCTAAACTATCCAGAAGTAATCTGTGATTAACTGTATCAAAAGCCTTTGACAAATCAATAAACAAAGCAGCACAATGTTTCTTATCAAGAACAGTAACTACATAATTTACTACAAGAGTAGTGTGCGATTTGACCAAATTTTTCTTAAAAGAATAACGATGTAAAATCACCAAAATCACCCAGCAAACGTGACAAAAAATACATTTAATGGATTTTTGTTTAACTGAAGGCGGAAAATGAAGTTCGACTGTATGAATTGGATTGACTGAAACGCGGCCTCCTCCCATAACAAACTTTTTCTAACAAGACGGCACTAATGTAGTTGGCGTGGTTGCTAGCATTTGCAATAAGTCATATAGAGGCTAAGCCAAAAGGGCATACGAGAAATCTTGATACCCCCGTAATCAGTCAAATATTTGCTTGAAAGCGAAACCTATCTTAAAGTAGGCCTACTCTAAAATTTGGCAGAGCAAAGTTTTTAGCGTTATCTTTAATTTTGAACTTGCTAGCTAGCATCACATACGATTCATGCCCTACATGAGAGACACACCCATTTGGGTTAAACCTAAATTATCTCTTTGTATGGATAGGAAGGATTGCTACATTAGTTTAGTAAAATGTGTATGCATAATTCCACCGTTCCACGCACAGAGACAGCCAGAAATGCACACAGATTTCGGTTTAGTGTTAAGCAGGTAAATTTGCATTTGCAATGGGAACGCTTGCGTTCTAACGTTTACCCTGACATGACAGACATCATGTTTATTGAATGTCCAGTTTAAAATATCTGACATTAGAAATGTGATGCATTACATTTTAAAGATGAATTAAAATATGATGAACACTTAGGCCGAGTGTATGTTTTATATGCAATTGTCCTAACACAACAAATTAGCAGACCTTAAGAAATTACACGGTGGCAGCCGTCAAATAATACTGGAAACTGTCATATGACACTTAAACTTGTTCAGATGGTTGTTCAATAAGATATGTCTAATTATAGACAAAAACAGTGTTTCCTTAAACATAAAAATAAAGAAATTTCAGGACCTATTTTGACTGGTTTATTGCCATACTTGCTTGAAGGCATAGGTCGAATTCTTCAAAAGTTAACAAGGGGTTGGTACAATATCTGACCAGCTGTAGCATATGTATTTGTTATATTTTATTTCAACAGCAATTAAAAGGTACATTAAGGTAACTTTGAAAGGTAAAGAAAACGGCTTAATGACCAATTTGGCCAATCATTCCATGACACCATGATTAATGAATTAAAAATATGTTTCAGGGCTCGGCTTTGAAGGGGGTAGAAAGCTTTAGCAGATACAGGTCTAATTGATCTGCACCAATAGAGCTTCTCATACACTTGAAATTGCATAGGGCATGTAGAACTTCCAAGCAATGTAATTGTCTAAATGAGAAGGAAACCATTCCCATGGGAATTAAATGGGAATATCTCTTTTTCTACACCAGTGTAAACGGCATCTCGTGGTGCAATTTGTGCACCAATAGCTCTGCACTGTTTAAAAAGTGAGCTTGATTTTATAAAATCATGGTTTAAAAGCATCACAAATCTCCTTTTTATCAGTTACAGGACTAGTCTAGCATTATTTGCTGGGGTAGACAGGATGAAACACTGCCTTTAAGTGATTTAACCACTTTCCAGAATTTTGCTGAATTGTTTCCACTCAGATAAATTATTCAAAAAATATGTAGATTTAGCACTTTTCACCATGTACGTACACGTATTTCTAAGATGTCTAAATGTTTGCCAGTCCACATCACAAGCAGTAGATCTAGCCCAAGCCCGAGCTTTGTTTCTCTGTAATATTTTCTCTACTATTTCATAAGTATTCCAAGGATTGCTTCTATTCTATATTCTACATTTCTTAAAAGAGGCATGTTTGTTTGCTAACAAATTAAAAATGGTTAAAATATTCCAGCGCTAATTCAGCATCTGGAAATAGAGCTATAGATGACAGATCACTGTCATACAAGTCACGTAAAAACACCTGCTCAACAATTCTTTTTAAAAACCTTATAGACATACTGAGATCCAGATCTCTTCGTTTTAGTGTCTCTAATACAACCAACTGCACAGTGATCACTAAAACCATTTCAAGGGCCAAGGACCAAATATGTACATATTTATTCCAATATCTTTATAGAAAACAAGAAGTCATTCATGAAACAGTAGTATCAGGATCGCTTGTAGCTTATTTGAAATAATTACCCCACATATAATTGCAAATAAATCAAAACCTCAGACAGAGAAGGAACATCTGAACAAAAATGCCCAATTGTTGATGACTCCTTTATATTCAGCATTGCCTTTGATCAACAGAAGAAAATAACAGCATACAATTTTTGGTTGAGCCAATGACATTGCTGTTTCATATCCATTAGTTACGTGCATTCTTTGGTGTTGTTTAAAGGTGGAACCACTGAGTTTAAATTATTCCAACACTCAGAGAAGTGCTATGTTTTTTCTCGTGCGTGTATTCTTTGATGTCTTTTAAGGTTTGAGAATATAGAGAAGTTCTTCCCACAGTCAGAGCAGTGATGTGGCTTTTCTCCTGTGTGTATTATCTGGTGTCTTTTAAGGTCACTTAATTGACCGAAGGTTTTCCCACAAAAAGTACAGTCATATGGCCTTTCTCCAGTGTGTATTCTTTGATGCGTTTTTAGGCTTTTCAAATGAGTAAAGTTTTCCCCACAGTCAGAGCAGTGAAATGGCTTTTCTCCTGTGTGTATTCTTTGGTGTGTAATAAGGCTATTCAATATCGAGAAGTTTTTACCACAGTCAGAGCAGTAATATGGCTTTTCTCCGGTGTGTATTCTCTGGTGTCTCTTAAGGTTACTTAATTCATAGAAGTTTTTCTGACAATGATAGCAGAGATGTGGCTTTTCTCCTGTGTGTATTCTTTGGTGTGTAATGAGATTTCTCAATTTAGAGAAATTTTTCCCACAGTCAGAGCAGTGATGTGGCTTTTCTCCGGTGTGTATTCTCTGGTGTCTCTTAAGGTTACTTAATTCATAGAAGTTTTTCCCACAATAAAAGCAGTCATATGGCCTTTCTCCTGTATGAATTCTTTGGTGCGTTTTGAAGCTTTTCCAATAAGTAAAGTATTTCCCACAGTCAGAGCAGTGATATGGCTTTTCTCCTGTGTGTATTCTTTGGTGTGTTCTGAGGTTTCTCAATATAGAGAAGTTTTTACCACAGTCAGAGCAGTGATATGGCTTCTCTCCTGTGTGTATTCTTTGGTGTGCTTTCAGGCTTGACAATTGAGCAAAGTTTTTCCCACAGTCAGAGCAGAGATATGGCTTTTCTCCTGTGTGCATTCTTTGGTGTGTTTTAAGGCCTGACAATCGAGAAAAGTCTTTCTCACAGTCTGAGCAGTAATATGGCTTTTCTCCTGTGTGTATTCTTTGGTGTGTTTTAAGGTGTGATAACTGAATTAAATTCTTCCCACAGTCACTGTGTGTAGTCTGGTGTCTCATTGAAATAGCACATCCTTTAACAATCGTGACACATTTGTAGTTGTTGGGATGTTGTCCTTGACCTATTTCAGTAATTCTGGTGGTTGTAACACTCAATTTCCCATCAGCCCCCAGCATTTTCCTGCAGTCTTCCAGACAAACGACTGCTGTCTTTAAAGGCACATGAGTAGAGTGGACTCCGCTGATGGAATTTGAAGTTAGCAGCCTCATTGGTTGAAGTTGGACATTATGAAGAGATGGAATGTTCTGGTGTCTAGCGTCCTAATAATAAAAGAAAAAGTCCATGATTATTACCTTTTACACATTTTTCAAGAATAGAAAGACGTACCTTAAATAAGCACAATCGGTCATCGGCCATCAGGTACAAATTTACAGATAATCACGCTGATAATAGCCATTTAGTTTTTTCCAGAAAAAATACTTTCCTCGTTGGCTTCTGCGTGAAGGACACGCACATACTGGCAGCATGGTGGCTCAGTGGTTAGAACTGGTGCCTCACAGCAAGAAGGTCCTGGGTTCAAACCCCATCTGACCCAATGGCCTTTCTGAGTTTGCATGTTCTCCCTGTGTTTGTGTGGGTTTCCTCTTGGTACTCCGGTTTCCTCCCACCATCAAAAACATGCTCCATTCTCCTACCAGTGCCCTGACCAGTCACCACCAATTCACCTAGAGTCAGTCTGTGTGTCCTATGTGTGTGTGTAAGTCTGTCGTAATATGTTGGGTGAGCAAGTCTGGCGCAAATTTGCTGCCGTGGTATCACTCAGACTGAGTGTTGTGTTTGATAGCTGTCGGTCCATTCGTTGTTCGTTCTGTGTAATTAATTGGCGACCACTTTGTGTAAAGCGCTTTGAGTCTCAAGAACAGCGCTAAAAACTACATAAAATTGATTATTATGTGTTGTAATCGTTATTATTATTATTATTCCCCCAATATCCTACTTCCCATTGTTAAAAATGCACCAAATTTGGCACACATGTCCAGGTCCTCTCAAAATTACAACTCATGCCATGCCGTCTCATTGTCCCTGTTGGTGGCGCTATAGCAGCAGTTGTGTTTTTTTCCAAAACTGGTGGTCTACTCAAGGCGTATAAGTCCAAAACCATAACCACTGTTCTTAGCTGGCTTACAAAATGTATTTAGGAGCTGAGGGTCACAACCGCGCATGGCAAACATCTTTATACTTGAAGAAACATGACGTAATGTAGCGTCAGGTGCAACTCCCAGCATGCCTGGCGAGTAACTCTTTATTCTTGTGGACATTGCTCTTAATGTTTCCTTGTAATCATGTTTATTCTTCAGTGTTATGTTTTTATCATGTTTATATAAAGAGTTATGAAGCGCTGTAAACGCAGATATTTGTTTGTACTTTTGTTAGATGTGACACCGTGACTGTGGTGTGTGAGTGAATAAACCCAGAGCATGTATGAGCTGTACTACATATGAATTGTGCGCTAGTATGAGAGTAAATAATCTGGCATACAAAGGTTGATCTCTGTTGAATTTACCCAAGTCACTGATGCTGTTCAATGTAATTATTGGGTCTGCACGTTCATGTCAGTTTATTTGAACTAATTGTGGCTAAATGACAAAAACCTCGTAAGACAGTACTTGAACAGCTCTGAAATTTTCAGAACTTGTCCCTTGCAGTGAGATAAAACTTTCAGATGCTGGCACCCATTACAAAATATGAAGTCCATCACTCTTTTTTTTCAAAAACTGGTGGTCTACTCAAAGTATAGAAGTCCAAAACCATAAATACAAATCACATCAACGTTTCAGGATCCGCTCAACATTAACTGTTTTGAATATTCTTCATTTCATTATTCTTCCTTTCTTTCTTTCTTTTTCACTTTATTTTTTATGCTGCTGGCCACCGTATCACTGCTTGCAGTTATATTTATTATTATTATTATTATTATTATTATTATTATTATTATTATTATTATTATACTGTGACGTTGTAATTATGGACTGCGACCAAAATGGCAACTATTTGAGAGAGTGAGGATTAAAGCGGTCGCATTCGTGCAAGTGCATGACGATCGTTCGGCTGTTTTGGTGCCCCGCAACTGCATTAGATATTTTGGTTGAAAGTAGTACTTTTCCTTATTCACTCGCTCAGTCGGTCTCTTCCTACCTGCACTCTAAACGCAAGTTTACACACTAATGGATAAATTTCCACCAAACATTAGGTAACTGGTCAGGTCGCTACATATCGGATCGGTTACACTAAAATCACTCCTAGCAGAATTTCAATATTTCATCATAGGATAAAGGTGATGACCCAGAACAGCTTTGTATATAATAGAGCCAATGGATCCCTGAAGGGGTCAAGCATTGTACTGTTCTCTTGGTGTGCGCCACACATGCACTCGCCCACTGATCAAGAATAAGGTGAAGGATGACTCATCTGACCATATCACTTTGTCCACATCTCTGTAAACCAATGCCTATGGTCAATGAGAAATATATTTCGTTTTACTTTTGTGACTGGTGGCCTATATGTTTTCTTAAATTTCCGTTCCGACCTCGGTAATGAAGTAATATTTTTCACAGGCTTGTCCACTTTATATAGCCTATGAAAAAACATGGTAAGCGCATGGGGAGATAGAGAAAGAAAATCCAAGATGCGCTTTTAGTAGTGAATATAGTTGTAGGGCCTATAGTTTAGTTTCACCATGGAAGATCCACGGCAATTATTCCCTGACCTATAATTACGTAGATGTAGTTGCAGTCGGATCCCGGCAACTGTGTTTTTTTGCGAAGTCCTAATGAAAACTTAAAAAAATATTGAGGTCAAATCCGTGATGATCCGTGTGCCCGTTTCTTAAACTTTTTTTCTCTCGGTACATTCTGGATTACTAATTGCGACACTGTCTTCTAGAGAGAACCTGTTAAATTTACGTGGAAGCATGTAGCAACTGCAGTGAGAACATTTGTTCGCAGATGCAGCAGAAGCATGAACCCATGTATGTTTATGTATGTGCCAGTCTTAAAAAGTTGAAACTCCCCATTTACACCCCTCCCCCACACAGACATTGCTTTGCGAATGCTTCTTTTTTTCATCCCGGCCTCATGTGCGTGTGTTACCAAGAAAAGTCCCTAAATGCACCCCTGCAAAGAGCGAATCAAATCCTTCAATTTACCTCAGCCATTGTGAGTCCTGTTGCATCTCCACAGTTTGAGTTCGCGTGTCTCGAGTCGTCTATTTTTACAATGTTGGTAAGAAAAGTTCCTCCGTCTCAGACAGTAGAGCTTCTTATTGATCCCTTGGTCTGTCGATGTGGGACTCCTTCTTCTCAATATTTAATTGGCGGTTGGCATCCAGCTATTGGTGCACTACCGCCACCCAGAGCCACATTGAGAGTTTCCCCCATAGAGATAGAACGTCGATCTCCATAGAGATATTTTAGACTCGCTATCACTGTTTAACCAACACTTACAATCGTTCCTGGTTTGTAGAGAGAGACGGTTTCTTCTAAACATGCTAACTCGTTTTTAACGTGTTGAACTGTGGATTTGTATGTAACGTTTTTGACAACGCTTCAAATAAAAAACTACAACCGGTATTTGTTTTGCTAGGCCCTGATTTGCACTAAAACGATTCCCTGCGCTGCTCAGTGCAACCTCCGCTCTGGTCTCGATCCGTTGCTCTCGTTCCTAGCTAACCAACGTCATTCGCTTGAGTGAAGTCTTCCAAGTCAAGTGACATGAACTAGTTAGTTCGTTAGCTAGTATGGTATAATTAGTCTTAAAAGTAGATACCTTTTTGTACTCAAGTATATGTATTCGATCATTAAGTAGATATACCATTTTATAATACATTTATAATAAATGGGGGCCAAATGTGTGAAATATAAACAAAAACCCAACCAATATTATGTCTGGTTGTCCTCCCAGACACTTAAGGAAAAGCAGTGGTAGAATGTTCAAAATTGACAGTTTCTTAAATGGAAGGGAGGTAGAAAGTTCACAATTGACAGACTCATAAATATATAAGCAATTAAAACAGTTTTGGTCAACAAGTGTAAAGGAAAGCAGGCACATGAGGAAATAAATACTTAATTTACAATTTCATTAAACAATTTAATTAAATACTTAACCATTTTCTTTTTTACCAGGAGAAGGAAACGAGGTAATGGACTCTGCCTCCTTAGTTTAGGATAGACAAGGATGGGGTTAGTTGTAAAGAGGGGTAAACTTTAAGGTTTATGGGACCAATGGTCCCTAGGAAACAAAATTATGGTGCAGAGAAAGACTGCGAACTTCATATGTAAAACGCTATCAGAAAAAGGATAAAGTTGATCCAGGAGAAAAATATCCTCGGTTTTGTGTTACACTCAATCGCTGATGGGCATTTATAACTGATCAAAGATATGTGGCATTTTAACGCTTTGTGGTATGGATTTTGTTATCTTTTTGCGACGAGACTCGGTATACGTACACAGGCACTAGACTTTTTTGTGATTAAGAATTTTTTTTTTTCAATCGACTCTATGTAGTAAAATCTAATAAACAATGTTGCAATCTATTGGACCGTGTAATGCTTTAAATCATATATATATCAATTGCAGTTATTGTATTCGTCAATGAGCAAAATGAATGGCCCAAACACTTGCGGAACGCAAGAGCTATAAATGGGGGCGTGGCCTAGTCATTTCTCCTTGGTCACATGATGGTATGTTCCCCGACGAGGCCATGCCGCTATTTAGTTCTTTGAGGCTTTGCAATTTAAAGTAAATGTAGAGCAGTGAGTAAATGTGTAGCCTACCAGTCAGATGATAGACGTATACAGTAATACAAGAGATGAGTTCTTAATACATTGCCATTCAGATCTAAGATGGTGAGCAATCCATTCCCGAACATCATGGCAAGAAACACCAGTTTTTGACTAAGAATATTTATTTCATGTTCACTTTGGTGTGTTCAGAGTAAACAGAGAGAGAGGGAGAGATAGAGCCTGATGATGTAAAGAGAGAGAGAGGGACAGATTGAGCCTGATGATGTAAAGAGAGATAGGGAGAGAGAACCTGAGGATGTAAAGAGAGAGGGAGAGATAGAGTCTGAGGATGCCGAATGGGCAGGGAGAACACTTTGATGTATTGTTTGCAAAAGCAACTGTAATGGCAAGAAGGTTGGACCTTCCTGCCTCATATCTGTAAATCTACAAAGAGTTACACTGGTCAGGCTGCAACTTAAACCTTAAAACAGTTACACTGGTCAGACTGCAACTCAAACCTACAAAGAGTTACACTGGTCAGGCTGCAGCTCAAACCTACAAAGAGTTACACTGGTCAGGCTGCAGCTCATATCCACTCGGAGCCCCAGTCTTTCTACAGAGCCCAATTCTATAACACCTAAAACACAGTGAACACTCAAGTCATGGAGGTTTGATCAAGCTGGATTCCACAAGCTGCAGCAGCTTGAAAATGTGCTGCTCTGCGGAGACATGGACAAGGTCGTAGATGAGTATCCTGAACTGAATTCAAGACGACTGCAGGTGCAGCTGGCCATGTTTGGTGATATTTACAAATATCAAAAAAGCTATGATGTTGCTAGCATTATCCGGGAAAATGATGCCAGAGGTGAGGGGTCTCCTCAGTCAGGTGAAAGCTTTAGTAAGGTTTATACTGGTTGTCCCTGCCTCCTCTGTAGGCTGAGAGGAGTTTTAATATGGCTTCTACTGGATATATCTACTGGGCATATTGTTGAATAAAAATATTGACATTTGAAACGTATCATCTATCAGATTGGTCAATGGCCCGAGTGCGAGATGAAGAGGTCAGCCATTATGGAGGAAAATAACAATATAATCCAATTGATGTAAATTTCATTGCAAGTCCATCAAGCATGATTACAGTGTACATACCACTTAGTGTACTAGACTCTAACATTACCCTGGCAGGTGTCTGAGCCACAAGAGGTAAATGGATCTAGCAGGAAAACTCAGAGTGACCACCAATGCATTTGTGTCATTATGGACTCTTGCACAAAGTGGGCTGAGGCCTATCTGTTCAAGACAAAGAAGGCTGATGACGTAACCGACTGCATTGCTGACTTCTTTTATAGATTTGGTGTCCCAAAAGACTGTCTACAGACCAAGGTTTGAGAACAATTACACATGGTATTTATTATGATAGATCATTTCTCTCCTCTGTACATTATGAGTGACAAGTTCAAAAGAAGCCTCTACTCGCCTTACCATCTGCAGACTAACGGCTTGGTTGAAAGACTGAATGGCACCATTCCGGTTTTCTGTATACAATGTTACGAAAAAGCATGTTGCCTCACAGCAAGAAGGTTCTTGGTTTGACCGGCAGCTAATCCAAAGGTCTTTCTGTGTGGAGTTTGCGTTTTCTCTCCGTGTTTGTGTGGGTTTCCACCGGATGCTCCGGTTTTCTCCAATTTACGAAAAACATGCGTTAATACTCCTATCAGTGCCCTGACCAGGCACTGCCATTATAACTGGAGTCAGTCTGTGCCTGATCGGTGTGTGCACTTTGAGTCCTAAGAAAAGTGCTAAAAACTTAATTCAATTAATTATTATTATTTTTATATTCATAATATATTCATAATAATAATAATTATTATTATTATCTTAAGAGAATGGGTAGTTATAAGTATTTGGAGGACTAAGGTCCAAATATGTGCACATCTATAAAAATAAAATAAAGAATAACTTATGAAACACAGTAGTATCAGGAACTCAGGATTTCTAGTAGTTTATTTGAAATAATTTACCAATTACTTTATATCACACATATGTTGATGGCAAATATATACAAACGTCTTCAGACTGATATTAAACAGCTAAACAAAAACGTCCAAAACCGTTGAAAAAAAGGAACCGCATCTTTTACAATTTGCATTGTTTAGTCCTGCAGGGTGGATTCATATAGACCACAAGGGGGCAGACAACAGCACACTGTGTGCTTTGACAAAGAATATAACTAGGTGGTCTATAATGTGTGGAAAAGCACAGTAATACATGACATCACCACTAGTGAGTACTGATTCATTCTAATCTCAATACAAATCAAGTAAAAAGTCACGGTAGTATCAGTATCTTACATCTCCTGTAGTTGATTTTAAATAAAAGTACTCAAATACTTCACTTCCCACATATGGTGGCTGCAAAAATTTTTTTTTCAGAAATTCAGCAGCTGAATGAAAGCGGTTCATATACAACTATTTACAATTTACATTTAGTTCTGCAACAACAGAAACACCTGGTGGATCCATATTGACCACAAGGGGGCAGACAACAGCACACTGTGTGCTTTGACAGAAAATATAACTAGGAGTACTATCATGTGTAGAGAAGCACAGTAATACATGAAACATAGCTCTCAAAAACCACCACTAACTGACAGATACAGGCCTACCGTTAGTTTGTAACATTGAGAGACTGACACCTGTTGAGGAAAGGTAGTAGACAACATCTTGTACATGTTGCTCCTGAGCACCTTGGGGAATGGTGTCGGATGATCTCCGTCTACTATCAGGACGCTAGTATAACTTTAAACCGGTCAGCAATTGTTCGCCAAACCATCCTCATCGCCTTGTTAATTGCAGCAGCATTGCTGTTTTTGTTATGACTCCTTTATATTCAGCAGACTTTGATGAGCAAAAAAAACAACTACAGCATCCAAGTTTGAGCTAATGACATTACGGTTTCATATCCATTAATTACATGTTACGTGCATTCTTTGGTGTTGTTTAAAGGTGAAACCACTGAGTTAAATGCTTCAAACACTCAGAAGTGCTGTTTTTTTTCTCGTGCGTGTATTCTTTGATGTATTTTAAGGGTTGAGAGTACAGAGAAGTTCTTCCCACAATCAGAGCAGTGATATGGCTTTTCCCCTGTGTGTATTCTTTGGTGTGTTTTAAGGTTACTTAATTCAGAGAAGTTCTTCCCACAATCAGAGCAGTGATATGGCTTTTCTCCGGTGTGTATTTTTTGATGTGCTTTAAGGCTTTTCAAATGAGAAACGTTTTTCCCACAGTCAGAGCAGTGATATGGCTTTTCTCCTGTATGTATTATTTGGTGGTTTTTCAGGTGTAACAATCTAGAGAAGACTTTACCACAGTCAGAGCAGTGATATGGCTTTTCTCCTGTATGCATTCTTTGGTGTCTTTTAAGGTTTGACAATTGAGAGAAGTTATTCCCACAGTCAGAGCAGTGATATGGCTTTTCTCCTGTGTGTATTCTTTGGTGTGCTCTAAGGCTTGACAATTGAGAGAAGTTTCTTCCACAGTCACAGCAGTCAAATGGCTTTTCTCCTGTGTGTATTGTTTGGTGTGTTTGAAGGATGAATAATTTTGAGAAGTTTTCCCCACAATCAGAGCAGTGATATGGATTTTCTCCTGTGTGTATTAGTTGGTGTATTTTAAGGTTTGACAATGTTGTAAACATGTTCCCACAGTCAGAGCAGTGATACGGCCTTTCTCCTGTGTGTATTCTTTGGTGTGTTTTAAAGAGTGACAATCGAGAGAAGTTTTTCCCACAGTCAGAGCAATGAAATGGCTTTCATGTATGTATTCTTTGGTGTCTTTTAAATTTTGATGAGGGATTAGAATTACTTCCACTCTCACAGCAGCTATATGGCTTTTCTATCTGTGTCGTCCGGTGTCTCATTAAGCTAAAGTGTCCCTTAAAAAATGTAACACATTTGTAGCCATTGGGATGTTGTCCTTTATCTATTTCAGACTTTCCAGGGGTTGTAACACTCCATGTCCCAGTAGCCCCCAGTACTTTCCTGCAGTCTTACAGAATAACGACTGCTGTCTTTAAAGGTATGGGAGTAGAGTCATCAGAACCATTTGGATTTGAAGACATACAAGGGATTTGCTGTTGTTCTGAGTTCTGAAGAACAGACAGAATGTTCTTGTTTCCAGTGTCCTAATATTCAGAAAAAGTCAAACATTTCACTGACATTACTTAAAGTATTTGAAATTAAATGTAGGCAACCTCAAACAACAACAGAACTCTATTCTCATCTAAAATAAATTAAATGTGGGCAAACTCGAACAACAACAGAACTCTATTCTCATCTAAAAATAAATCACATAAACTAAAGTGTTGCTTTAGAATTTGTTGTTGAATTGAGAATTTATCTACGCCTCTACGGACACATTCCACCAAGTTTATAGTTCAGGACATTAACAGACTCCATTGATAAACCAGTAATGTTTTCACAGTTAAGCTTTGCAAACCTTAATGCTAACAATATCGACAGCTACGATACTTGGCGCCAATCTACAAGCCCATATATAATCAACAAAATATAAAAAAAGTAAAATAAATTTGTATCATGGTAATTTTCATTCCCCAACTTACTTCAGCCATGGTAATTCTTGTTGCCTCTCCACGGTTTGTGTTAGAGTGTCTCTTGCAGTGATCGGTTGTAGGTTGATAGGAAAAGTTCTTGTGTCTCAGAACCGAGAAGGCGGAGTTTCAGTTGCTATGTATCCGTTGGTCTGCTGATTGGGGAGGGGCTTCTTTTTGTTCTCGTCTGCATAACAACCCTTCCCCCTCGGTCGCTGGTTTATTGTTTTACAGACTGCAGGAAAGTGCTAAACTTGCTGTCTTTTCACCCATTACACAGGGTAGACTTACCCCTTCCAAAGAATGAGAACATGAGGCAGACAAAGAGCAGGGATCAGCTGACCATGTGTGTGGGGGAAGTCACAGGAAGTCAGTCTATTCATAAAAATAATAAAATAAAATCAATAATATATTAAAGCAGAACACTTTCTTGAATTGAAAAGTTTTAAGGCCTGTTTAAAAGAGGATAGAGTCTGTGGCATCCTCAGTGGGTTTGGGAGGTATGGATGGGCGGATCCATTCTATCCATCGTGACTTTGAAGGGCCCTTTTATGCTTTTTGGGTTATTCCCTTTACTTTAGTATGTTATATTGCTTTTTGTGCATGTTAAAAGTCTGAAAGGTTACAAAGCCCATAGTCCACACCAAAGGGAGCTACTCTCTCTCTCACAGAAAACACTGCTCCTGAACTGCCTAAAACGCCTCGTTTGTAGTCTTTTACGGCCTTTACTTCCGTAATTTATCTACGTCACTAAGTCAAACGTTTGAATAATGTTTGGCACGCCCTCAACCAGAGCCAGTAAGAGCGAAGGCAGAGTGGTTTCGCCATGTCGAGAGAACGCTGGTTTTGTCAAATTCCCTTTGTTTGGTCAGATGACCAATCAGAGCAGACTTGGGTTGTCGGGAAGGGGGGGTCTTAAAGAGACAGGAGCTAAGATGGTGCATTTCAGACAGAGGGTGAATAGAGGTGCTGCAGATCCAGGCAGTTTAGAAAAAATGTGTTGTTTATTGAACATTAAAACGCAAAAAACTATTCTAGTAGAACTCCTAAATAAAGGTATGAACCTGAAAATTTGCATAATATTGCCCTTTTAAAAAGTTTTTGCAAATCAATCCTCAACGCTCGGGGTCTGGGAGGGCATTCCACAAACGGGGGCAAAAGCCCTGAACGCACGGTCGCCCATTGAGAGGATCTCAGTTTTGACCGGTAAGAAGAAGCACAATATGAACCAGGGTCATGTTCAAAAAGAATAAGGTGTTCTTTGGACAGTTCGGACTTCTTGTTAATAATGTTCGGTATTATTAATATCCATCCATCCATCCATTTTCCGCCGCTCATCCGGGGCCGGGTTGCGGTGGCAGCAGGCTCAGCAGGGAATTCCAGCCGTCCCTATCACCAGCAACGTTTTCCAGATCCTCCTGGAGGATCCCGAGGCAATCCCAGGCCAAACGAGATATATAATCCCGCCAGCGTGTTCTGGGTCTACCCCGGGGTCTCCTACCAGTAGGGCGTGCCCGGAAAACCTCCAACGGGAGGCGCCCAGGAAGCATCCTAATCAGATGCCCATACCACCTCATCTGGCTCCTTTTTGATTTACGTGGTTAAATATGAACGTGCACGTTATAAAATAAAGGTACTACTGGTGACACAGCAGTCAGGACCGGTTCTGCCATTTTAATATTGTAGGGTCAGAGAGGGGGGTTGACTGTTTGTATCCTATCATGACTTGGAGTTCTTACCATGTTGACAACATGTCGTTAGAGGTGAGTTTTTGCTCTTTTAAGTCCAACTCCTGCTCTGTGTTGATGACCCTACAGAATAACACTATAACCCCTGTTTGTGGCAAAGTATGCTTTCTAATATATACAGTATATTTGTTTGTAATATAAACGTGTAATTCACAGGACATACTTTTTTTATTGAGGGTTAGTGCAGTAGATATGCATGCAGAGCTGAGGTGTAAACAGACGGTAAAACACAACACATGGATCCACTCTTTTAATGTACATAAGGTAACCCAGGACAAGCACACTCACACACTCATTCAGAAACAAATTGAAATGGAACAGGGTATCTACTGTCAGGTCCACTTGAACATCTCTCTTCCATCTAGCTTTAGGTTTTTCTCAATAACATTGTTTAACCTTTCTCTGTACAAGCATCCGGATAAGCGGCGGAAAATGGATGGATGGATGGATGGATGTACAAGCATGTGCCATGGTGTCATTTTTAAGTAGGTCTTGTAGGATGAAATGCAATCATTCTTTTTCATAGTTCTTAGAGAAGCAGTGGAAGCTAGATGGACAGAAGAGACCTGACCAAAGTCCACATCATTGAATACACACTGACTTCAGACTTGACTAAGACTTGGGATGTCTTTTACAACACGTCCGTGTTCTTTCAGCCCCTTTACCCCCAGCCCACCTTAGAAAAGGACACAAGAACAGGTGTGGCCAATTCCCCCTACCGCCTCAGGTATAACACCCCCCTCTACGTAGGTCTTTTAGGCCAGGGTCAGCCAGTCTCCCATGGAATCACGAGTCCCTAGTCTTGATTCGGGGATGACCCAACCCTTTTCAGGTCGAGGGAGCCCCCTCCTTATCTATACGGAGGCAAGCCCAGCGGTCGAGAAATAGCACTCCCTGAATTATTTTTAAGAGATCAGTCAACTAGCTCTCTAAGTGGCTCCTTTTATATTATTATTAATACTGTTATTTAGTATTATTATTATTTATTTTATTTGTTCAGGGATAGATTTATCTCCCTCTCCGGGAACCATCACCTTATCGTGGTGGAGAGGTTTGTGTGTCCCTATGAACCTGGGGGCTGTGTTGTCTGGAACCTTGTGTTCCTGGTAGGGTCTTCCATGGCAAATTGGTCTCGGGCGAGGGGCCGGACTAAGAATGGTTCAAAAACCCTCATGGAAAAACCTATAAGAGAGGACAATACCCGGCCCGGAGGAAGCCCGGGGTCCCCTTCTGGAGCCAGGCCCAGGAGGAGGACCCGTCAGCGAGCGCCTGGTGGCCGGGCTTGCCACGGAGCCCGGCCAGGCATAGCCCGAAAAAGCAACGTGGACAACAACAACATCTCTTCTTCTCCGTCCCGTGGGCTCACCACCCGCGGGAAAAACCAAGGGGGTCGGGTGCGCTGCCAGAAAGGTGGCAGTGAAGGCAGAGGTTTTCGACGGATCGGACCCGAGTGGCAGAGGCTGGCTTTGGGGACGTGGAACGTCACCTCTCTGGGAGGGAAGGAGCCGGAGCTTGTGCGGGAGGTGGAGCGCTACCAGCTGGATCTGGTGGGGCTTACCTCTACGCACAGCCTCGGCTCTGGAACCTCACTTCTGGATAGGGGTTGGACTCTATTCTTCTCCGGAGCTCCCCAGGGTGAGAGGCGCAAGGCTGGTTTGGGGATACTTACGAGTCCCCGGCTAAGTGCCTCTATGTTGGAGTTTACCCCAGTGGACGAGAGGGTCGCCTCCCTACGCCTTCGGGTCATGGGGGGGAAAACTCTGACTGTTGTCTGTGCCTATGCACCGAACAGCAGTTCAGAGTATTCGGCCTTTTTGGAGACCCTGGATGGAGCCTTGTATGGGGCTCCTGAGGGGGACTCTGTAGTCTTGCTGGGGGACTTCAACGCACATGTGGGCAATGATGGAGACACCTGGAGAGGCGTGATTGGGAGGAACGGCCTCCCTGATCTAAACCCGAGTGGTGGCTTGTTATTGGACTTCTGTGCTAGTCATGGAATGGCCATAACGAACACCATGTTCGAACATAAGGATGCTCATAAGTGTACCTGGTACCAGAGCACCCTAGGCAGAAGGTCGATGATCGATTTTGTTATCGTATCATCGGACCTGAGGCCATATGTTTTGGACACTTGGGTGAAGAGGGGGGCAGAGCTGTCAACTGATCACCATCTGGTGGTGAGTTGGGTCAGGTGGCGGGGGAAGCCTCTGGACAGACCTGGTAAGCCCAAGCGTGTAGTGCGGGTGAACTGGGAACGTCTGGAGGAGTCCCCGGTCTGGGAGGCCTTCAACTCACACCTCCGGCGGGGCTTCTCTGGCATCCCTGTGGAGGCTGGGGGCATTGAACCGGAGTGGGCGATGTTCAAAGCCTCCATTGCTAAAGCTGCGTCTGAGAGTTGTGGTCTCAAAGTCTTAGGTGCCTCAAGGGGCGGTAACCCTCGAACATCCTGGTGGACACCGGTGGTCAGGGGAGCCGTCCGATTGAAGAAGGAGGCCTTCCGGGACATGCTGTCCCGGGCGACTCCGGAGGCAGTTGCAAGGTACCGACAGGCCCGAAGTACTGCAGCCTCGGCCGTGGCAAAAGCAAAGCAGCGGGTGTGGGAGGAGTTTGGAGAAACCATGGAGAAGGACTGTCGGCTGGCGCCAAAGCGGTTCTGGAAGACCATCCGACACCTCAGGAGGGGAAAGCAGGGAACCATTCAAGCTGCATACAGTAAGGATGGGACGTTGTTGACCTCAACTGACAAGGTGATTGGGAGGTGGAAGGAGCACTTTGAGGAACTCCTGAACCCGACAAACCCACCCTACATAGTAGAGACAGGGCTGGAGGATGATGGGGGATCAGCATCAATCTCCCTGGCGGAGGTCATTGAGGTAGTCAAACAACTCCACAGTGGCAAAGCCCCAGGGGTTGATGAGATCCGCCCAGAAATGCTGAAGGCTTTGGGTGTTGAGGGACTGTCATGGATGACACGTCTTATCAACATTGCGTGGAAGTCGGGGACAGAACCTAAGGAGTGGCAGACCGGGGTGGTGGTTCCCCTGTTCAAAAAGGGGGACCGGAGAGTGTGTGCCAACTACAGAGGCATCACATTACTCAGCCTCCCCGGGAAAGTATACTCCAGGGTGCTGGAAAGGAGGGTTCGACCGATAGTCGAACCTCGGATTGAGGAGGAACAATGCGGTTTCCGGCCTGGTCGTGGAACAACGGACCAGCTTTTTACCCTCGCGAGGATCTTTGGAGTATGCCTGGGAGTATGCCAATCCGGTCTACACGTGTTTTGTGGATTTGGAGAAGGCGTATGATCGGGTTCCCCGGGAGATACTGTGGGAGGTGCTGCGAGAGTATGGGGTGAGGGGGTCTCTACTCAGAGCCATCCAATCTCTGTACTCCCAAAGCGAGAGCTGTGTCCGGGTCTGCGGCAGTAAGTCGGACTCGTTTCCGGTGAGGGTTGGCCTCCTCCAAGGCTGCGCTTTGTCACCTATCCTGTTTGTGGTGTTCATGGACAGGATCTCACGGCGTAGCCGCGGGGGAGGGGGGCTGCGGGTTGGTGGGCAGAGGATTGCATCACTGCTTTTTGCAGATGATGTGGTCCTGATGGCATCATCAGTCTGCGACCTGCAGCACTCATTGGATCGGTTCGCAGCCGAGTGTGAAGCGGCTGGGATGAGGATCAGCACCTCCAAATCTGAGGCCATGGTTCTCAGCAGGAAACCGATGGATTGTCTACTCCAGGTAGGGAATGAGTCTTTACCCCAAGTGAAGGAGTTCAAGTATCTTGGGGTCTTGTTCTCGATTGAGGGTAAAATGGAACGAGAGATGGGCCGGAGAATTGGAGCAGCGGGTGCGGTGTTGCAGTCGCTCTATCGCACCGTTGTGACGAAGAGAGCTGAGCCAGAAGGCAAAGCTCTCAATCTACCGGTCTATCTTCGTTCCTACTCTCACCTATGGTCATGAAGGGTGGGTCATGACCGAAAGAACGAGATCGCGGATACAAGCGGCGGAAATGAGTTTCCTCCGGAGGGTGGCTGGCATCTCCCTTAGGGATAGGGTGAGAAGTTCAGCCATTCGTGAGGGACTCGGAGTAGAGCCGCTGCTTCTTTGCGTAGAAAGGAGCCAGTTGAGGTGGTTCGGGCATCTAGTAAGGATGCCACCTGGCCGCCTCCCTAGGGAGGTGTTCCAGGCACGTCCAGCTGGGCGGAGGCCGCGGGGCAGACCTAGGACCAGGTGGAGGGATTATATCTCCACACTGGCCTGGGATCGCCTTGGAATCCCCCAGTCAGAGCTGGTTAATGTGGCCCGGGAAAGGGAAGTTTGGGATGCCCTGCTTGAACTGCTACCTCCGCGACCCGACCCCGGACAAAGCGGATGATGATGATGATGATGATGATGATGATGATGATATGATGATAGATTTATCTCATTATCAAATAATGTTATCGTACTCACTATCTCTCATACCCGCCAAGTCAATGGCTTAGTGCAAGTAATATTAATTGGACAATACACAGAATGATGCGCTTTTCCCTATATACAGTGCATCCGGAAAGTATTCACACCCCTTCACTTTTTCCACATTTTATTATTTTACAGCCTAATTCCAAAATGGATTAAATAAAATAAAGTCCTCAACATTCTACACAACACCGCATAATGACAAAGTGAAAAAAGTTTTTTAGAATTTCCATGTCCAATCAATTGAATGTACCACAGGTGGACTCCAATCAAGTTGTAGAAACATCTCAAGGATGATCAGTGGAAACGGGATGCACCTGAGCTCAATTTTGAGTGTCAGTGTGAATACTTATGTACATGTGATATTATTACTATTCTTTCTTTATACATTTGCAAAAAATTCTAAAAAACTACTTCACTTGGTCATTATGCGGTATTGTATGTAGAATGTTGAGAATTTTTTTTATTTAATCCATTTTGGAATTAGGCTGTAACATAATAAAATTTGGAAAAAGTGAAGGGGTATGAATTCTTTCCGGATGCACTGTATGCGCATATACCTCAAATAATAACGAGTGTCTTTAAAAAAATGTTTTTACACACTCAGTAGAAATCCTATTTCCAGACCACCAGTCATTGGAAGTATAAACATTTAAATTATTATATCTAGGCACACAGTAACTACCAGAAAAAGAAGGTAAAATGCCACCCAATCTAAGAAGCGGCTTTATTTTTCCTACACTACTTCCCTGGCCATTTATAATTTTATAATTTATGAATTGTTTTTTATCTTGCGCTATGGTTATTTATTAAATATAGGTAGGGTTCATTAGTCGCTACAATTCCTTAGTGCAATTTATAAAGTATTGCAGATAACTTGCCCACCTTGGTATATCATATATGATATCTGTCGCTCCGTATTACAGAAGATCGAGAAGAAGGCTATTTTTGTAATAATGAAAGCCGTTAATGAGGGGAGCGTCCCGTACAGGTGACCGGTACAATGTAGAAAAATGCAAAGTTTCCTTTTTAATAAAAGCATTTACCTCAAATTCAATTCAGGATTCAAAATAAACTACAACTTATGGTGAAATAACAAAACTTTGTTACAAGGAACAATACACCGGAACTCGCATACACAAGGAAAAAACTCGGTAGCTGTTCCAGTCAATGAGTTCATTGCAAGCAAATCGGCAAAATCTGACAAAATGAGTCCAAGCAAATCGGCAAAATCTGACAAAATGCAAAGAGAAAAATATACCCACAACCCGACGAATTTACAATAATTGTAATTAGTTATTGTAAGTAGCCTACACGAAAGCGGGTTGTAAGATTGAGTAAATATTTCATTTCACTGGTCTTATGTTAAAAGAATGTATGTAAAAAGAATGCCGTTTCATGCCCAAAAGGTGAGATGGCGGAGACCAACTCATGCACCAGTTTCCGAGAAAAGTTATTAAAATGATAAAAGTAAAGTTATTATAGTTTCCCCTTATTATTATTCGTGAGGAAAACTAGATTTCACTACTTAGTTAAACTTAGGCATAGTGAATTAAAGACAGAATAAGGAAAGATCTCGGTCCGCCTCCTTTGAGCACGTCTCGGGCTAAACTTATGAAAAAATTAATAAAGTATAGAAAAGTTTATTTAAATGAATTAATACGATTTAGTATAGTCTAAAGATATATAGATAAAGAAAGAAAACTAGATTGCGATAGTTGGTTGGACTCCTAAATAGTGAATTAAATACAGAATAACAGAAACGTCCTTGAAGGCAGAAATTGCACGGTCCATCTTTCCACAATCTTACTCGTAGAGGTGCGCACAGGTCGTCACAGGAATGAAAAATTAAAAAGGAGAGGAAAAAAGCCCTGGAAAGCAAATGTATCCATTTTTTACACTCTCTTGTTGCTCCCCCTCCTTCAGGATTACATCACACAATCATCATACATTTTTCATTTATTTAGTTACATATCTGTCCTTTTACATATCTGTCCTTTTTTTGACCCCTTAGAGATCCACTGTTGTCCCCTCCCAATCCCCCTTGTTCTTTGATGGTTGAGTTCCACTGTTTGGCCACTTGGTGGATGAGCTTCTCCCATAGCAGGTTTGAGGGCCTATGGAAGGCAAAA
Source organism: Galaxias olidus (assembly GCA_026901105.3). NCBI lineage: Eukaryota > Metazoa > Chordata > Actinopteri > Galaxiiformes > Galaxiidae > Galaxias > Galaxias olidus. The sequence continues at coordinate 41,232 of JAPMUY010011094.1, read as the reverse complement.
GCTGCCCTCTTTCTGAATGTCACGCAGATCATCCTGATTTTCTGGCGCCTGAGCAACACAGGGAACAGACAACTAACAGAGGAGAGGTACAAATTAAGATGGTCTTTGGCCAGCTGACATCTAGGTTTCAGTGCCTACAAATACTCTTGAGTACTTTAGACAGGGCCTGTGATATCACCATAGTCTGAGCAGGCTTGTACAACACTGCCACCCTACGCCATGAGACACTGCCCAGAATGTTGCAGAAGGAGCAATGGGAAGACGTTGACCCAGCCCCACAGGAACCCATTGATAGAAGACCTGTGCAGGATCTTAATAAAGATCCCTATCCCAAGCTAATTTGTTTTAGAGTGAACTCTATTATTTAAAAGCAATGTATTTATAATTTAAAGGAAAGGGTGTGTCAAAGTTGTTTTCAAGTTATTTATTCACAAATTTTGTTCAAGTTGTGAAGACAGAATAAGCCATTATATAAAGTCAAAACCAACTTAATAATAAATTAAGTTCATCATGTTCAGCTTTCGGCACTTAATGTCCAGTTTCTGACCTTATATGCCAATAAGCAGCTGATGCTTGTAAATGTAACAAACATCCTGTAAAAAAAAAAATTGTGTCACAGTAGCTGACTAAGTAGTTGGTAATACCAATGGGAATAGTTAGTTAATGTCCTGCAGCAAGGTGGAGGGTCTTACATAATTGGAAGAATGCAGACAGACCCATCCAAAACATTTCACATTTGGCCTTATCTCTGGCATGTCTGTGACTGCAGTAATAGTCTCCTCATCAAGGGCCGTGCTGGCACCTACCGTTAATTTGACCCGTTGAGAGACTGTCACCTGAGGAAAGGTAGTAGACAGTACCTTGTACATGTTGCTCCTGAGCACCTTGGGGAACGGTGTCTGATGAGGTCACCCTGTCTTTTCCTTTTATTAGTGGGCACCCACGGTTGGCACTCCACACTAGTTCCTCTGAGGGTGTCAGGTCCTCAGGTGGAGGTACCCCACTAGTAGCAATGGCATACATACTAACAGACACTTACAGCTATTTTAACTAACAAATGTAACATTGCAAAACGGGCTACTAAGCACTCTGGGACATGTTTTAATTCTTAATTGTCACTTGTCACATTCTGTTTTGGCTATTTAGACAGCCCCTGCTGAGGAGTAACTTAGAAGAATGGAAGATGGTCCTCCCCAATTATTTGAAGGATAATTGTTTTTTGAACAAAACGTAAAAAAACTGGGGGGGAAAAATGTACGCAATTAGGATACACAAAACCCTATTACAACCGTTAAAAGTCTCAACAGCGCCCTCTCCTGTAATGGAAAAATGTTATGGGGAACATGCAAAGATGTCAGAGAGGGCGAGTAGCTACCAGGGGTGTACATCTCTCTCACTGAGGCCGATGGGATATGTACGCATCACGACACATTGCCAGCGAAACGATACATAGGAAGCAACCAACGATGCAATGCAATACGACTCACCTCTAGAGCGATATGATAGGCCAATGACACAACACAATGAACTTTTAATAAACAGGCCGTTTTAGTCATCTTTTGATATCCACAAAAACAAATGGATTGTGTACACAAAACAAATGCATAGCTACAATAAACAAAACGCTGACCAATTACATTGATTATTCACATGGATTAAAACAGCATCACAAGTCTAAGAAAAAAGTAAGGTTTGAGTCTTATCAAGATAAGATCCAAGTGAAGTCATATCACAATATCAAGCCTAAAAGAGTAGAAAATAGACAGCAACGTTACTAATGTTTCAGAACTACTTCTATGTGGATTCAATGTGCATGTGAAGGACAAAGTGCTGACACTGAGCAGTTACACAACTTAACTGATGTGTTCTATTTTGATGTTCATAGCATTCAACTTTATTTAATGCAACATAATGACACCTTGCCAAATAATACAGGTTCTCAGCTACGTTTTAGTATATAGGTGTTAACACAGAAGTTCTGTCATGGGGTTTCAGTCTGATGTGCCAGCTAGCTGTGAGACTGTGTGACAGCATGAGTAAGGGGATTAGTGGTGGTCCTGGTTGGCTACATTGAATTGCACAGAACAACATTTCTTGCAAATGATGAAACTTGAATCAACTTTGCCTTCGTTTTTGTAAAAGTCAAAATGTCTCCAAACACTTCACTTGTACACATTCCGTGGCACGTCAAATACTTCAAGTTCCTCTATCTCTGATCATATATTTTCAAGTAGCTTCGCGCATTGAGGACACGCCTCTGTAGGGACTAAGTGCTGGCAAGCAAGCAGGGAGAGGGGAGCACACACTTGGAAGGCAGATTTGTTGGGAAGATTTTAACTGGTTGCATTTCTTTAAAAAAAAAAATACTACTAACAATAGCATGGATATGCATTATGCAAAAGTAGGCTAATCAGATTTTTACAGATGCAAAGATGTCAAAAACAATGCATCCCAATTTCATCCCAGGTTTTATCAGGTGCTTTTTTACAGGACCTGTTAAGGTCATTTGTTTTTTGATTAATGAAGGAACAGGCTAATTGAGGGATACCTATTTTGTTCTCACATGGATTGATAAACAAAAACTGGAAAATCTTAAAAAAGGCACAGAAAACTTAGTATTGACAGATGACAGTCTACTCAATAAGCTATACAATTACTACTTTCCTGTCAGGAATGTCTGTATGCATATGCATTTTACATAAAGATCCTGGCAATCTACAAGAAGTTGCTGCACTCTTCCAGTTTAGGAGGTGAAAGGATTGCAATATTCTGGAAGTGGATTCAGGTGTTTTTTCTCCTTTGTGTGTGTGTTCTTCTCTTATTGTGTTATGTGAGGTGGAACAACCACCTCAAAAGCATCCAACACTCAGAGCTGTGCTAGGTTTTTTCAAGTGTGTGTATACTTTGATGCATTTTAAGGTTCGACAATCGAGAGAAGTTTTTCCCACAGTCAGAGCAGTGATATGCCCTATTTCCTTTGTGTGTTCTTTGGTGTCTTTTAAGATTTGAAAGTATGGAGAAGTGTATCCCACAGTCAGAGCAGTCATATGGCTTTTCTCCTGTGTGTATTCTTTGATGAGTTTTAAGGTTTGACGATTGAGAGAACCTTTTCCCACAGTCTGAGCATTGATAAGGCTTTTCTCCTGTGTGTATTCTTTGATGTTCTTTCAAGGTTGACAATTGAGAGAAGTTTTTCCCACAGTCAGCGCAGTCAAATGGCTTTTCTCCTGTGTGTGTTCTCTGATGTTCTTTCAGAGTTGACAATTGAGAGAAATTTTGCCCACAGTCAGAGCAGTGATATGGCTTTTCTCCTGTGTGTATTCTTTGGTGTGTTTGAAGGTTTTTCATAAGAGCAAAGGTTTTCCCACAGTCAGAGCAGTGATATGGCTTTTCTCCTGTGTGTATTCTTTGGTGTTTTTGAAGGCTGGACAACAGAGAGAAGTTTTTCCCACAGTCAGAGCAGTGATATGGCTTTTCTCCCGTGTGTACTCTTTGGTGTGCTTTAAGATTTGACAATTGAGAGAAGTTTTTCCCACAGTCAGAGCAGTGATATGGCGTTTTTCCTGTGTGTGTTGCCTGGTGTTTCTTTGACCTAGAGTCTCCCTTAAACACCATTCCACATTTGTAGCTGTTGGAATGTTGTCCTTTACTTATTTCAGACTTTCTAGGGGTTGTAACACACCGTTTCCTGCAGTCTTCCAGTGCTGTCTTTAAAGGTAAATGAGTAGGGTGGACTGTGCTTATGGAATTTGAAGTTAGCAGCAACATTGGTTGAAGTTCGACGTCATGAAGAGGAGAGGGAATGTTCTGGTGTCCAGCATCCTAATAATCAAAAACAGCTTGAGATTATTACCTGGATAAAAAGACGTAAATATAACTTTACCAAATAAACGCAAATCTTTTTTTAAATATATATATTTAAACTCATACATTTTTCCTATTATGTATTGATTTCAGTAGAATAACCTTTAACCATGCAACCAAAGCAACGCACTTGTGACGGCACACATCTTACTTCAGCTGCCACTAACAACTATTTCTACATCGATTATTCAATCGACTATTTTACCAATGAATCCAAACCATACATCTCCCTCCAAAAAAAGAACAAGACAAGAACAAACACATCATTCATAATGTAATAAGGAAGACATAGTAAAATCCACACCTTTCATTAGATTGATTGCAAGTATTCAAATGTTATCTATTGCATTTATGACGTTCCCTACACAAAAAAATTTGCTTAAAATAATGGCAGGAACAAAATTAGATAAATAATGGCCCAAAAAAGCCCATCGCGCGCATGCGCACACACACACGCACACGCGCACACACACACACGCCCAGATTCTAGCCTAAACATTTGTTCAATGGAAGTTCTAAGGTAGAAGGCAGACAATTTAATTGCTCTAATAATGTGTGCATTTAGCAGCTACCGGATGTAACAAACACGCAATAATGCCCGTTTCTATTTGAGAGTGCAAAACACTGAGAGGAGACCTTCACAGATACATTTAGCCCCGCAATGATATTTACCAAGCCTGAAAGTAGAGGAGAACTGATTGTGTGTGTATTTTAGTACGACTGCAGGGCACATACTATTTAGATGTACACGTCAGGAGAGACGGCTGCGCTTATTGTGGTGAGGAGACGCAGGGATAAACAAAGGAAACAACGAGAACCGGTTTTTGAGATTGAAGATGCAAAATGAAGACATATTGCCTCTCCAGCAGTGGTTAATCATCCTATACAAGTCTCCTGTTTAAAGTGCTGACTTTTGATTAAAAGCCAGTTTGTCTTTTATTCTTCGTCGTATATCTTACCATCTTCTCTTAATTTCACCTGTTGATCTTTTTTGTTTCCACACAGCATAATAAACTCCCAAATGGCAGTGCTGTAGTACTCAAAAAAATATAAATAAAACAAAATGCAATTTGTCACAGTTTCGCAGGAGATCCTACCTGGTGGCAGACAAAATTAGTAGGCCTATTCAATATTGCGACTTCAAGAGGTCTGACCTGAGATGGGTTTTTTTCATTCTCCCATAAACATTACAATGTCCAAGCAGAATAAATGTATTATGTCTGCATACTGGGTTAAGTGATGCATCTACCTATGTTGATAGCATAGTTCTGCTGTGCTATGATTGTTTGGTGATGCCTCAGGGCTAGATGTACAATTGATTGCTTTGATCGTGTGGGGTATGTTTTTGGTTGAGTAAAGAAGGCAAATCTCTCCGTTATGACTTTGTCATGAAGTGTATGGATGCTACACTACGGATAATATGTTAATACAAAAAAGTTGTCTATAGTGGCTTTTAAATCTAAATTAGGCAAGTAGGTAAATTGCGCTAACCTAGCTTAGCACAAATACTGTATGCCAGCATGCTACTAGCGACCGCAGGCATTCACTCTTGACTTTGTTTTAAACTATGCTAGCGCAATTTACGTAGGCCGACTTATCTAAATAACTCATTATTAGAATAGAATGCCTTTTATTGTCATTATACACAGGTACAATGAGATTAAGCAACCACCAAACAGTGCAGTACAGATTAAAACAGGAATAAGATAAGATAAAATAAAATAAATAAAAGTATAAAATAAGATAAGATAAGATGGGTACGTAGTCCCGATAAAAATATATCCACATGTCTATGTACATTGCAGTAAGAAAATATCTAAATCTATGTATGAAATTCACAGCTGAAAAATACGTCTATACAGGTATTGCACGGAATTAACAGGTATTGCACGGAATTAAATAAATATACCTATATGACTATTGCACAGGGGTTACAAATTTGAGTTCAGCAGGGTTATTGCCTGGGGGAAGAAGCTGTTTTTAAATCTGTTTGTTCTGGTCTTGAGGCACCTGTAGCGCCTCCCGGAGGGCAGCAGGGCAAACAGACCAGAGCTAGGGTGAGAGCTGTCCTTTTGGATATTTTTGGCTCTGCAGAGGCAGCATTGGACGTACAATCATATGATTGATATTGATTATCTCATCTGACTTAGGTTGAAGTCACTGTGTCAGCTGCAGCTGTCGTGGGGTAAGAGGCTGGCGGTCCAGCAATTTTGAGCACTGTACATAATATGTACAATGAGAGAGGAAGGGTCAAGGAAGGGCTAAACAATAGTATTTGTTATATTTTACCACTAAAACAAACATGTGGTCCAGTTGAATTTACAATGTATTGTGTCAAGAGCACATACACGCCTATAAGGGTTGAAATGAATACACTGTGCACTCAGATGCAAATGTGCCAAAAATACTATTTATAAGCAATTTCGTTTTGGATCTTGTGGTTTCTTCGAGTTTTAGTCAGCCCCAGACATAATTTAATTATATTTATATATAATCGAGATATTTATCGTACACATGCAATAATCGTGACATTTGTTTCTCATACAGCCTAGCCCTAATCTGTAATGCTTTAAGTTAACATAATTTAATGAAGGAATGATTCAACTGCAGCTAGGAGCAATTTGATTTCTTTCAAATGTTTAGGCTGTGTCTGTTAAATGGTCTCTCATGTGTATGTCTTTGATATGTCTGTTATTTTGTTCCATTATTAATACAATTTTACTTCAGGATTTATCCAAACGAATTGAGATGTCGATACCTAAATTATTGACCTTTTTTCGCATGTTTTCACAAGAGCACTTTATGTCCTGCACAGAACTCAAGATCCATGTAAAATTCAAGAGGCATTAATAAAGTAGGAACTGTACAGCGACCTGAAATGCGGAATTGTCTTGCTGTAGGAAAATCAATTGAAACCTGTACACGGTACATTCTGGATTCTTAATTACGACACTGCCTTCTTGTGAACCTGGTAAATTTACGTGGAAGCATGTAGGCAAACTGAAACATAAACCAGCCATTACAAATGTGCAACACCATTTACACCCTTCCCCCACACAAACATGGCCTGCCGATTGCTTCTTTCTCTCCCCCATGAGTCATGTGCGCGGGTCACTAAATCCCCAAAGAGCGAATCTAATCCCTCAATTTACCTCAGCCATTGTGATTCCTGTTGCTCCTCCACCCTTTGTCAGCGTGTCTGTCTTAATTACTAGGTTGATAGGAAAAGTTCCCGAGTCTCAGTACGGAAGATGCAGAGCTTCAACGTACGCCTCTTGGTCTGCAGATGTGGGAGGGCTTCTTATTTGTTCCGAGCTACATTCGAATTATTTTTGCTTAGAGGTTCCTACGGGTGCTAACCGCTACACACAAATCTTCAGGGCAAAGTTGATTTATCTCAATTTCACAATTTTTTTTACCATGTCAATAAACGTGCTAACGTTACACGGAAGTCCCACCCATAGGAGTGATTGACAGGCAAAAGTGTTGACGTTGAAAAAGCAAAATCAAATGGGATTGCGAAACCATTTGAATTTTGTCACAAAAACGCGTAACACTTGGAAAATTAAATCGCAAAATAGAAGGCAGCTTTAGCTCTCTTGAATTGTGTCCCTTGAGCGCCATGCTGGCAAATAAATAGCATTATCAATGTCACAGTGTATTTTAGATATATTTCTGTCACAAATAATGCAGTTACAATTAGTAAATGAAATGCCAAAGTGAATATTGACTTGCCATTTGAGCATTTACTTTTTCATTTTGGTTATTGCTAGGACATGTGAAACAAAATTTGACTTTTGTTTCACATGTCCTAGCAATAACCAAAATGAAAAAGTAAGGTCTACATTGGCCGTACACCAACATGAAATTGAATAAACAAACACGTCTTGTGGATTTATAGGCTATTTATGACCCAGATTGTGTGCACATAATTTGAAATCGAAATTGCAATCCACTTATTTGCTTTAACATTTTAGAGTTTGCCTTTTCATTTGAATTTTGGCCGCTATTGACTATAAGTAAGAGGCCATTCATATATTTCATTTACTCTAAACGTGAAAACAAGAGAACTCGAGTTATTTATGTCCACCGTGATAACGAGTTGATTCAATTTAGTTTTCTCGAGATATCGATGTATTTATGTCATTATCTCGAAATTACAAATTTGTTTTCCCGAGATAACGGGATAATTTTTCTTGAGATCTCGAGATAACGAACCTTTGTTTTCCCGAGAAAACAAAATTAAGGTCCTCATTTTAAGTTTTCGCTACTCCATGTCCCTCCATGTTTGTGTACTTCGTCCACCACTGAATTTGTGTATGGAAAACGTTCCTGGATGACATACGCCTATTTGGGGAAATGCTGAGTACTAGAGGATGCTTCACGCCCCAAAATACAATTCGGCAACTTCCATCTGGCTTTGACAGAATTACAAAATGCCTGTATTTTTGTGGGGAGTGGGTGTTGGACTCCGCCATGGCTGCCCCTTGTCACCGGTTCTGTTTGTGATTTTCATGGATAGAATCTCAAGATGTAGCCGGGGGGAGGAGTGTGTCCAGTTTGGGGACCTCAGAAATGCTTCTCTGCTCTTTGCAGATGATGTGGTTCTGTTGGCTTCTTCAGACTGTGACCTTCAGCATGCACTGGAGCGGTTTGCAGATGAGTGTGAAGCGGTCGGGATGAGAGTCAGCACCTCCAAGTCTGAGGCCATGGTTCTCTGCCGGAAAACGGTGGAGTGCTCTCTCCAGGTTGGGAGTGAGTTGCTGCCCCAAGCATGGGAGTTCAAGTATCTCGGGATCTTGTTCACGAGTGAGAGAAAAATGGAGCGCGAGATTGACAGGCAGATTGGTGCAGCATCGGCAGTAATTGTACCAGACCGTCGTGGTGAAGAAGGAGCTGAGCCGAAAGGCGAAACTCGCGATTTACCAGTCGGTCTACGTTCCAACCCTCAACTATGGTCATGAGCTTTGGGTAGTGACCGAAAGAATAAGGTCGCGAGTACAAGCAGCTGAAATGTGTTTCCTCCGTAGGGTGGCTAGGCTCAACCTTAGAGAAAGGGTAAAGAGCTCGGTCATCCGGAGGGAGCTCGGAGTAGAGCCGCTGCTCCTTCGCATCGAAAGGAGCCAGATGAGGTGATTCGGGCATCTGAAAAGGATGCCTCCTGGGCGCCTCCCGTGGGATGTTTTCCGGGCACGCCCTACTGGTAGGAGACCCCGGGGTAGACCCAGAACACGTTGGAGAGATTATATATCTCATCTGGCCTGGGAACGCCTCGGGATCCTCCAGGAAGAGCTGGAAATCGTTGCTGGGGATACTGGACTACCCTTCTTAGCCTGCTGCTACCGCGACCCGGACCCGGATAAGCGATGGAAAATGGATGGATGGATGTATTTTGGTCACGTTCCAGTTGAGTATACTAACAACATTTAAGCGAATCTTTGCAAAAAAAGTTGTATACTAGATTTAAGTTAGTCCGTATATAGCCTACTCACTAAGTATGTAGTATATAATTATTTAAGTAAGTGATTCCTAATACAGCCATAATACCCCGGGTAAAACATACCCACCTTCCATAGTACCCTCCGGAAGTTACCGTCTCAAAGTTACCGGAGTAAGCCAGTTACCTCGCTTCGTAGTACAGGCCTCGATCTGATAGGAAATAATGCCTGGCCTACAGAAACAATGCAATCTAAATTATCTCTTAGGAGTAGAAGAGAAACTCCATTCATCTCATAATGGGGAAACAAAGCCATACAGAGAGAAGTCTTGGTCTTAATAAAGCATGACAACAGTGTCACATTTCCAATATCCTCTTAAGAGCACAAACTGTCTTCGAAGAGATGCGTTCAATTCAAATCACGCAAATAAAATATTTGTACTTTGTTATGTGAACAACGTAAGGCAGGAGTTAGCACTTGCCCAAAGTTTGTGCCAAATAGGTTTTGGACATCCCTCTGTTGATGTCAAGCTTTTCTGATAGCGTTCACTGAAGAATTCGTCTTGCGTGCAATAAATTATTATAATCTATAAATCTATACTATAAATCATTAGCTGCCGAGTCACTATGAAAGCGAATGTGGTACAAAGAGAAGACAATATTGCTTGATGATGTACATAACGTCTAATAAAAAAAACAGTGCTTATTAAAAATGATTAATTTATTAAACAAGTGACCAGAAGTTTTATCCCATACTATTTTATACATATGTGCTATACAATTAAGAAAGGAAACGGTTGAAAGGACTTTGTAAGGCTTTCACATTGCATTGTATGGAGGGGGGGTCATGGTAGGAGGAAGAAGGATAGCTGGTTTGAATGTGGATACAACTCCAACACCCCTTTAGGCTTCTCATCCACCTGAACGCCAAGGCATGGGGCACGTGGGTGGAAGCCAGGTTGCTTTGGCCTTGTTTCAGATCAATGAGACTAATGTAATGTGTAATGACGGAGTCATGTAATTTCCAAATCACAGGAGGACACTTTTGTAGAATTCCCTAAGTGGCTTCAGAAAACACATTTTCTCACACACAATTGTCTTTTGGGATAGGAACAGCTCCTGGAGTCAAAATGTGCAGTACATTCTACAATTTAGGTAAGAAAAAAAAATTATACAAAATTATGATGATTGGTACTGAGGACTCCAAAAGGCCAAAGTTAGAAATATAAGAAACCAAATCACACTAAGAGCCATAGTCGCATCCCGTTTTTGTTCCGACTCTCAGACCTTTCAGGGTTTTTATTCTGTTGCGGATCTGATTCCTAACAGACCTTCCTCAGCTCCCCTGAACAGTTTCTGCTTCTTTAGATCACGATAAACACTCACTGGTAAGACACTGGGATGAAAACAAGCAATTTAGAAAAATAACTTGCAAATATTTACAGATCACTATAAACCAACCGAAACAAACACACATTTTGTGCGGATACCAAATGGTATAATGTACAATTGTACATGTTTACACCAAATATATAACATGAAATAGGAATAACGATTTGTAACTTTTTTGGGGGGAGAAATTAAGGGTGACATGGGCGTGTTCGCGTGTTACAATCCTCATATACACATGACATACATTGCATGTGCCGGATTGTTTTGTCGAGGGAATAACATTAGCAATTTTACTGCGGACAAGGCCTTGTCGTACTAATTCAACATGTTTCGAAGCGATTGAATAACACCCTTTAGACATATTTGACTCTGGGAAATGTCAGGTCCTGATAGGGACAGAAAGAACCTGCTTCTTCTAACCACCATCATCGCGACAATCCCTAAAATCCCATTCATTTGATTTATTAGATGTCACATTTCCTATGGCATTAGACCACAACGTTTTGTCTCAGGAATATAAAAGGACACAACCTGCCTGGCCCTGCGGTGACACCTGAACATCCTAAATACTATTACATCTCAAGTCTGGCTTTGCTATCACATCACAACTTCATCCCTTCTGGTCCCCCTCCCAAGGTTTCTCTTCCCGTTGTGTTTTTTGAGTTCCGTCCACAGCCCATTCCTCCTCCGTTGTGATGTCATAGGCCCTTTTAAATAACATCGTCCGAAATGTGACTGGGTTGAAAAGGACTCTGCGACCCTCACTCCACCACCCCACCCCACAGGGGGGGGGGGTCACATGTTGGAGTACCGGCGCCCCCTGCTGGTCCCCAGGGAGGCACGCAGGCGCGGCTCTCGCGCCCGGTAGTGCTCGTTGAAGTCCAGGCGGAAGCTGAGGAAGCGCAGGCTCTCATCCGGGCTGGTCATCAGCAGCACCAGGAACTGCTGGACAATGCCCTGAGGAGAGGAGAGAGGAAGGGGAAGAGGAGGGAGAGGAAGGGGAGGAAGAGGGATGGACGAGAGGAGAGGCATTAGGAGACAGATCCTCAATAGAACTTGAGCCAGTCAAAACCAATCTTTCATAACCTCTTTTAACACGTAAACTATGCCTACCAGTTCTTTTTGTAATGGACTTTCCAATATGGAAGAGGGACAGGGTGTGTGTGTGTTAGTGATGCGCAGATTGCCTTTGGCGTCATTCAAATCCACATGTACTCAAATCAGCCCCCCGCAACCCACCAAAACAAATGATTTTCTCCGGTTTAGGGACCCGTACTCGATCACACATTACCTTGATTTCTCAGTGTACAGGTCTGTAAGCGTGATGATCAGGTCACAAACTCACTGGCCACTTTATTAGGTACACCTTGCTAATACCGGGTTGGACCCCCTTTTGCCTTCAGAACTGCCTTAATTCTTCGTGGCATAGACTCGACAAGGTGCTGGAAATATTTCTCAGAGATTTTGGTCCATATTGACATCATAGCGTCACTCAGTTGCTGCAGATTTGTTGGCTGCACATCCATGACGTGAATCTCTCGTTCCACCACATCCCAAAGGTGCTCTATTGGAATGAGATCTGGTGACTGTGGAGGCCATCTGAGTACAGTGAACTTGTTGTCATGTTCAAGAAACCAGTTTGAGATGATTTGAGATTTGTGACATGGCGCGTTATCCTGCAAGAAGTAGCCATCAGAAGATGGTTACACTGTGGTCATAAAGGGATGGACATGGTCAGCAACAATACTAAGGTAGGCTGTGGCGTTTAAACGATGCTCAATTGGTACTAAGGGGCCCAAAGTATGCCAAGAAAATATCCCCCACACCATTACACCACCACCACCACCAGCCTGAACCGTTGATACAAGGCAGGATGGATCCATGCTTTCATGTTGTTTATTGCCAAATTCTGATCCTACCGTCCGAATGTCGCAGCAGAAATCGAGACTCTTCAGACCAGGCAACAATTTTCCAATCTTCTATTGTCCAATTTTGGTGAGCCCGTGCGAATTGTAGCCTCAGTTTCCTGTTCTTAGCTGACAGGAGTGGCACCCGGTGTGGTCTTCTGCTGCTGTAGCCCATCTGCTTCAAGGTTCAACGTGTTCAGAGATGGTCTTCTGCATACCTCGGTTGTAACGAGTGGTTATTTCAGTCAAAGTTGCTCTTCTATCAGCTTGAATCAGTCGGCCCATTCTCCTCTGACCTCTAGCATCAACAAGGCATTTTCGCCCACAGGACTGCCGCATACTGGATGTTTTTCCCTTTTCACACCATTCTTTGTAAACCCTAGAAATGGTTGTGCGTGAAAATCCCAGTAACTGAGCAGATTGTGAAATACTCAGACCAGCCCGTCTGGCACCAACAACCATGCCACGCTCAAAGTTGCTTAGATCACCTTTCTTTCCCATTCTGATGCTCTGTTTGAACTTCAACAGGTTGTCTTAACCATGTCTACATGCCTAAATGCATTGAGTTGCTGCCATGTGATTGGCTGATTAGATATTTGCGTTAACGAGCAGTTGAACAGGTGTGCCTAATAAAGCGGCCAGTGAGTGTATAACACTGCAGTAGGCTGCTTCTAAATAAACAAACATTTAGAGAGTTTGCGGCTATAACTTCAATCCATGCTTCACAAGTGTGTGTTATGGAGAAGTCAAAGTCCATCAAAGGACTCTGGGCCGTGGCTGAGCCGGCTACCTGGTAGAAGTGTGTCAGGATGCGGAGCTGGGAGCGCATCTTGGGCACGCTCTCTCCAAACCGCTGCCGCCTCTCGTTCTCCTCGGCCTCCTGCTCCGCCGTCACACCCCAGTCCCCCTGTGAAGCGGGCAGAGATGAGAGAGAGAGCCGCACGCACGCACGCACGCACGCACGCACGCACGCACGCACGCACGCACGCACGCACGCACGCACGCACGCACACACACCTTCCTCTTAATCCCTCTCTCCTCCCCAGGCCCCCCCCCTGCCCACCTCCTCCTGCCGCTCCTTCTTGCGCTCCTCGTACTGCAGCCGGAGGCTGAGCTCCTCCAGGGCCGAGCGGTACAGGGCGTCCTGCGCCGACTGGAACTCGATGATCTGGTCAAAGATGGCGCGGAGCTGGTTCAACAAGGACTGAAGAGGAGAGGAGAGGGGGGGAAAAAAACACACCACTCACTCTACAGCCCATAGTGTGTGACGTTGTTCTGGTAGATATACTAGAGTGTGTGTGTGTGTGTGTATGTGTGTGTGCGCATGTGTCCCTCACCTTGCTGCTGGCGTCCAGAAGGCAGCGGTTGATGACGGCGTCCAGGAAGAGGTCGTGGGCGGCGATGATGTGGTCCAGGTCCTGGGCCTGCTGCACCTTGTTCCACAGCTCGTCCCAGCAGCACTCCAGCACCTGCACGCACACACACACACACACACACACACACACACACACACACACACACACACACACACACACACACACACACACACACACACACACACACACACACACACACACACACACACACACGTTTCTCATGCTGCCTGTTTTGAACCTTAGCCTTAGACATAACTGAAGATCAAAATGGGCTTCTCACCTCAAAGGTGATGTAGTACTGCATCTGGTGGATGAAGTGGACCATCTCTGAGGCCAGAATGTGGCACTGGTGCAGCACACCGGACAGCTCTGGGAGGGAGGGAGGGAGAGAGAGAGAGAGAGAAAACACACACACACACACACACACACACACACACACACACTGTTTCACAACTCTAAAGAGCCGTCGGTGTTGACGCAACTCTAGCAGCCTCTGCTGGGGATCACAGATAACTGCATGCCAAACAGGTGGCTGGTGACCTGGCTGAGTGTGTGTGTGTGTGTGTGTGTGTGTGTGTGTGTGTGTGTTTTTGTGTCTGACCTGGCATGGTCTTGAGCAGCTTGGCATTGCACATCTGTCCCTTCCAGATGTCAGTGAGGATGTACTCCATGCGCTTGGCACGCCACAAGAAGTTGAACACGCGCAGGTAGTGGCTCATACACTCCCGCGTGAACACCTGGCAGAACCGATCGACCGACCGACCGACCGACCGAACACACACACACACGCACACACCCACACACACCCACACACACACACGATAAAGACATACAACAACTAAAATGAGGCAGAAGTGTGTATATAAAAAAAATAAAATAAAAGGGGCCCACTACGAAAATCTAGTTTTAGTTCAAGCAATGAATGTGTCATTATCTCTACAGCGGAGCGCCAGTGAGCGGAACAGTTTTGTTACCGTAGCGATGGGCCCCTCCACGTGGTAGTCCAGGCTGAAGACATCCCAGCCCGTATCACCAGGAGAAACCTGCAACATCAAAGACATGTCTTTTACTAAAAAGGCAAACCGACCATGTGACTGTCCAAAATGGCGGTCAACAAAAGTATACGTTTCCATTAAAATAAACTATCAAATACAGAAAAGCAATTAATAAAACAATTATTTTGCAAATGACCAAAACAATTTGCTAGCCAGCTAGTTCATAACGAGCTGCGGCTGTAAACATGGGACTACAAACAACGGAGAGTATCATGAGCCAATTTATCTTAAACCCACAGCAGCCTATCCTATAAATGAGAAATTATGTAATGTTAGACCCATATCAAAACGTGACATAACTTACCTTATTCACCTGAAAATATTCTACCGGAAAGGTGCCATGAAGTTGTGAGTACCTGTCATACGTGTTATGCATATGTTAAAATAGGCTTGTGACATTAAGCGGGCATGGTCAAGACCTGCAGCAGACCTGCAGCCAGACCTATTTGTAGGGGACAGGGACCCTGAGTGAGCTGAATTACAGTGGAGAACCTGGCAACCTATGTTTACCACAAGGCTACGGTTACAAGGCCACACAGTTCAATAAAACCTCACACTTGTTTAATCGACATGCCCTTGCATATATTTATATCCAAGTGTTAGGTTATAAACACTTAAGTAGCTCAAAATTACTAACAGCTTGCCAAAAAGCTACCTAGGGGTCCACGTGGCATAAAAAAAACAGGAGAAGGGAAGCCTTAAAAACATATTTTATTCACAGTTGTGGTGAGCGGTTTGTTATTGAGGGAAGCGCCAACCCTCGGCTCTGCCAAACACATGGCTTCCTCTTTACAAAGGGTAAAGCAGAAATCCACTGAAAGTGTTGAAGTTGCTGCTTCTGTCATGGAGCACATACTCTGCTGGGAGTCGCATGTGGACCCCGTCCCCCGCTTCCAGCTCCATGGCCAAAGCGTTAGAAAGATACTCGTTATAGTCACTGGACTTGTTATCAAAATTATACAGCACTCTTTGGTCGTTGTGAAACAGCATGACACCGAAACGATGCATTTTGTTCCAGTCCATAGCGGTGAAGCTGAAGTAGTAGACGCCCCGGACTGGTGCGCTGAAGATCCCCGTGGTTGGGTTGTAGGCCAGGCCAACGTTGGTGATGACTCGGCCGTAGACCAGGGTGGTTTCGGTGTCAAACGGACCGACATATCCAGACTCGGTCAAGCCAGCGGAGAAAGCCACCTTGGGCTGGGCTGCACTCGCTGCCTTCAGCTCCTCCACCTCCCTCTCGCTGGCCTCCATTCTGGTGCCCAAGGCCGCGTTCTGGTCTTCGCTGGTGTCCATTCTGGTGCTCAAGGCTGCGTCTTGGTTTTCGTTGGCGTCCATTCTGGTGCTCAAGGCCTCATAATGACCCTCGCTGGCGTCCATTCTTGAGCTTAAGGCCGCATTGTGTTTTTCGCTGGCGTCCATTCTGGTGCTCAAGGCCGCATTCTGAATCTCGCTGGCGTCCATTCTGGTGCTCAAAGTTGCGTCTTGGTCTTCACTGGCGTCCATTCTGGTGCTCAAGGCCGCATTCTGGATCTCGCTGGCGTCCATTCTGGTGCTCAAAGTTGCGTCTTGGTCTTCACTGGCGTCCATTCTGGTGCTCAAGGCCGCATTCTGTTTTTCGCTGGCGTCCATTCTGGTGCTTAAGGCCGCATTCTGGTTCTCGCTGGCGTCCATTCTTGAGCTCAAAGCCACATTCTGTTTTTCGCTGGCGTCCATTCTGATACTCAATGCTGCATTCTGGATCTCGCTGGCTTCCATTCTGGTGCTCAAGGTTGCGTCTTGGTCTTCACTGGCGTCCATTCTGGTGCTCAAGGCCGCATTCTGGATCTCGCTGGCGTTCATTCTTGAGCTTAAGGCCGCATTGTGTTTTTCGTTGGCGTCCATTCTGGTGTTCAAGGCCTCATAATGACCCTCGCTGGCGTCCATTCTTGAGCTCAAAGCCGCATTGTGTTTTTCGCTGTTGTCCATTCTGGTGCTCAAAGCCACATTCTGTTTTTCGCTGGCGTCCATTCTGATACTCAATGCCGCATTCTGGATCTCGCTGGCTTCCATTCTGGTGCTCAAGGTTGCGTCTTGGTCTTCGCTGGCGTCCATTCTGGTGCTCAAAGCCACATTCTGTTTTTCGCTGGCGTCCATTCTGATACTCAATGCCGCATTCTCGATCTCGCTGGCTTCCATTCTGGTGCTCAAGGTTGCGTCTTGGTCTTCACTGGCGTCCATTCTGGCGCTCAAGGCCGCATTCTGTTTTTCGCTGGCGTCCATTCTGGTGCTTAAAGCCGCATTCTGGTTCTCGCTGGTGTCCATTCTTGAGCTCAAAGCCACATTCTGGTTCTCGCTGGCGTCCATTCTTGAGCTCAAAGCCACATTCTGTTTTTCACTGGCGGTCATTCTGGTGCTTAAGGCTGCATTCTGGCTCTCACTGGCGTCCATTCTGGTGCTTAAGGCTGCATTCTGGCTCTCGCTGGCGTCCATTCTTGAGCTCAAAGCCACATTCTGGCTCTCACTGGCGTCCATTCTGGTGCTTAAGGCTGCATTCTGGCTCTCGCTGGCGTCCATTCTGGTGCTTAAGGCTGCATTCTGGCTCTCGCTGGCGTCCATTCTGGTGCTCAAGGCTGCGTTTTGGTCTTCACAGGCATCCATTCTGGCGCTTAAGGCCTCATAGCGGCCCTCGCTGGCGTTCATCCTCGACGACAAAACCACGTTCTCCATCTGCAAGTTCTCCACCGTCACCTGGGAGAGCTGGAGCTCCAGCCTCAGGTCAGTCACCATCTCCCCCACGTGCCCCAGCTCCGCCCTCTGTTCCACCACCATGTCCCTCAGCGCCCTCAGCTCCGCCCAGACGTCAAGTGAGACGGTGGTGGTCGCTCCGCTGGTCGTTTCCGTGGCCTCGCTGCCACCGCTCCTCTCCACCGGACCCTCGCTCTCCCGGGGCCCTTTGCCGTGTGGGTGGACGGGCCCTTCTCCAAACCCTCCGCTCCCCCCCGCGGCCGGGGGTCCCGACACACACAGTCGTAACACCAGCAAAACGGCGGTGCACCTCATTGTAGCTTGTTCACTAAAATTGACCGTGGGGCTCCGTCCTCTTCCTTATATCTACAACTATGTGTCAACATCAGCTGTTCGGTTGGTGCTACTGAACTGAAGCCAAATAGTGACAGGCCAAAATTAGCCTGAGGTTTATCTGGTGTGCTCCAAGGCTGAGATGGCCACACCTGAGTCTACTTACCTTATCGTAATAATGATTAACCTTTATTTGGAAAGCGTCGTTCTTAAATGTAAAAAAGGTGTGAAGCTGTACAACACATTTATATCAGTCATGCCCGGCTGCTAACATGCTCGCGTGCATAACTTCATAGGCGGCTCACACACACACACGGTGGAGTACCTCCAGCAGGCGTACGTCCAGCCTCTTGAGGATCTCGGGGCTGTCATACTGGGCGTTGGTGGCCCTCACTGCAGTCTCCAGGATCCCGGTCAGGTTGTGCTGGTACAGGGTGGTGGCGGGCCGTGCCAGTTCTGGCCTGGGAACGGAATAAAAACACAGCTTTAACGTGAGCGAGTGTGTGTGTGTGTCAATGGGCTAGAAAAGCGTTCCACTAAAGGCTTCCGGCTCCCCGAGTGAGTGTGTGCTTGTGTGTTGGTCCGAGCGTATGTATATATGTATGTGTGTGTATGTGTGTGTGTGTGTGTGTGTGTGTGTACTGACTTGAGCAGGTCCATGAGGTGGCGGATGAAGTCCCCCTGGCCCAGCAGCAGGTATCTCCTCATGGCCTGCAGGTGCTCCAGCAGCAGGTAGCTCTGGCTGAGCACGTTCAGGAGGTACTTGCTGGTGTCGTGGTACGCCGCGTCGATCTTCCCCTGGAACGCGCCCTCCAGGTCAGCCAGCAGCTCCGCGGCTGTGGACGAGACGGGCTACGGTCAGTCGCCCGACCGCCACACTAACGCGTCCTGTCATGCTGCTGGCCCCTTACAGCTAAAGTCGACTATGTAACTAAGTAAGAAGAGCCAAGCAGAGCCGGTAAAGAAAAACCAGGTGACCCGGGTGAAGTGGAGAGTGGGTTGTCTTTGGATGGTGGAATTAGAAAGCTAAACTGGATTAGAATGGGGCGTGCGCGCGTATGTGCTTGCACACGCACACGCACGCACACACGCACACGCACACACCCAGCCTGAGTCCCTTTGGGCTGCCTGAGTCTCACACTCACACACGCACGTACCATCTTTGGGGGAGTCGGCGAACTTGGAGTTGGGGGTGATTTTACACGGCGGAGTTCTGTCGTGACACACCTGATGCAGGAAGTTGATGGATTTCCCGATGAGAAGGACCTGGAGCAAAGGGAGAGAGGAGGGAGAGAAAACTAAGCTGGCGAGGGAAAGCTGGAAATTTCAACTTGAAATGCCTCCTACTCCTGATCCTATCCACACCCTGCTAATAAAAACAACGCTTAGCTTACACAATGTCCATGTCTAAATAATTAAAAAGATCCATTTGGATCTGTTTGGCCTACAAGAAAAACAGACAAACAGGGAAAACTCTTAAAACAGCCCTCCCACGCTGTGACTTCGAAGCCTTAAAAGTCAACAAAGTGTCGTCACTTTAAGTGTTGGGTGGAGTGCTCCCCGACCAATGAAACGTACCCTCCGACGGTCCCAGCTACTTCTGAGCGACTGTGTACCTTGTGTGACACTAGTGTGTGTGCGTGTGTGTGTGTGTACCTTGTGGCACTGGTCCATGGTGATGAAGGAGGGGATCATGGACTTCCTCAGGGAGTACTTGTCGTGCCACAGGCGGTCTGTCTTCACGTTGGGGTCCGACGCCACAAAGAACTGGAGGACACACACACACACACACACACACACACACACACACACACACACACACACACACACACACACACACACACACACACACACACACACACACACACACACACACACACACACACACACACAAGGGACGTGGATTGATGGAAAGTTGTTGCTTGTGGATTTGTGCCCAAATACTCCGCTACTTAAGAGCTATATTCAAACTTCCAGGATGTACTTTACCAAACACACACACACACACGCACTATTTCCCCACACCTTTTCTGCCTGTAAGCGTTGCGGACATCACTTTTGCTGGGAACCAATCTATAGTCCTTTTAGGCGGGGAGGGTCAATACACACCGTTGAACAGAAACGTGTGCCAACAATGAAGAGTGTGTTTACACTTGTGTTAATAGGAGGGAGAGAGGGTTTCACAACAGAACTTTGCAATTACGAGTGTTTACTCGCTCACTCTGCCCCTGACAGCAGCAACAACTCTCAGCACAGCGACTGGGTGGATGGGCGGGGGGGGGGGGGCTGTCTGAGCACCACGGCTGGACCATTACCACGCCGCTCATCAGTCCTCAGGTTGAAGGTGCGTCGGGCCTCGCCCTCCCTTGCCCCCTCCCTGCCCCCCCCCCCCCCCCCCCCACTGGCTCTTCGTATCAGTCTGCTGCTTTTAGGCCCCTGGGGGGGGACTCGGCCTGTCTGGAGGGGCCACTCAAACGCCAGAGTTCAACGACTCCAGGCCACACGAGCCCGGGAGGCGGCGTCAAAAGGTCAGACGGGGGGGGGGGGGGGGGGGGGGGGGGGTCGAGCTGTTGGTCGTGTGAGTTTTGTTCGTTTCCGGTTGACGGCCGTCCGGCGGGTTTGTGTATGTAAAGTACAAGTCTGTGTCCTATCTGTAAGTGTCAGTGTTTGTGAGGGCCTAGTGTGGAGTGTGTGTCTGTATGTGTGTGTGTGTGTGTACGGGGGTGGTGGGCCTACCTCGTGGTAGGTGTCCTCCAGCTCGCCGTCGTAGATCCACCGGCACAGGAAGGTGAGGATGGGGCTGGACACCAGGCTGAGGATGTGCTGCACCAGCGCCCTCATCTGGGGGTCGCCCGTCTTGCCGTAGGCGTGCACGGCCGACGCCAGCTCCCCGCCCTTCCGCCCTGCAGAGATTCAAGTCTCACGCATCGTGATTCAGTTCAATGGCTCCGTTTACGTACCCTATTCAATTCCGACACTTTGGTTAAATCGGATCCGCTTGATGCGATCGATGCAACTCGACACATTCAAATGCGCGCGAGTCATTCATAGGACCGCCCACCCCTACGTGACTGCACCCCACCCACCTTGGCAGTAGTCGACGAGGGCCGCCAGGGTTTTCAGGCGGATCTTGGGGTCGTAGGTCCAGACCAGGAGACGACGCAGGGTCAGGCAGTTCTCCATGCCCAAGTTCCCCCCCTGGTCGTCCTCCACGTGGATCTGACACACACACACACACACACACACACACACACACACTTTTTGTTGTAGGCATAGATACAATTACACAAATATGAGACACTGCTGTGCACCAAAATGCTGGCCAACGTAGTTGTTGATTTGGACAAACGTTTAGTATGAGTGGTGGAATGTGGTTATCATGTGCTACCTGGGTTAGGAACGTTTAGTGTGAGTGGTTGAGAGGGGTTAGCATGTGCTACCTGGGTTAGGAACGTTTAGTGTGTGAGTGGTGGAGAGGGGTTAGCATGTGCTGCCTGGGTTAAGAACGTTTAGCGTGTGATTGGTGGAGAGGAGTTAGCATGTGCTACCTGGGTTAGGAACGTTTAGTGTGTGAGTGGTGGAGAGGGGTTAGCATGTGCTGCCTGGGTTGGGAACGTTTAGTGTGTGAGTGGTGGAGAGGGGTTAGCATGTGCTACCTGGGTTAGGAACATTTAGTGTGAGTGGTGGAGAGGGGTTAGCGTGTGCTACCTGGGTTGGGAACGTTTAGTGTGTGAGTGGTGGAGAGGAGTTAGCGTGTGCTACCTGGATTAGGAACGTTTAGTGTGAGTGGTGGAGAGGAGTTAGCGTGTGCTACCTGGGTTGGGAACATTTAGTGTGAGTGGTGGAGAGGAGTTAGCGTGTGCTACCTGGGTTGGGAACGTTTAGTGTGTGAGTGGTGGAGAGGAGTTAGCGTGTGCTACCTGGGTTGGGAACGTTTAGTGTGAGTGGTGGAGAGGAGTTAGCGTGTGCTACCTGGGTTGGGAACGTTTAGTGTGAGTGGTGGAGAGGGGTTAGCGTGTGCTACCTGGGTTGGGAACGTTTAGTGTGAGTGGTGGAGAGGAGTTAGCGTGTGCTACCTGGGAGTGCAGCACAGAGAGCAGCCTGTAGTACTCCTTCAGCTCCTGGTGGAGGGAGGCGCAGAAACTCTGGTGCGGAGAGAAAAAGAGACGAGTGTATAAACAGGGTGCACGTACACGCGCGCGCACGCGCACACGCACACGCACACACACACACACACACACACACACACACACACACGAAATATCTAGAGACAAACTCCCCAAATGGCAGGAGTTGTTGTTTTAAGGCACAGAACCAATAAGCTTTTAATTAACCTTTAGGAGCAAGTTATTTTCACAACAACATTGACTTCCTTGTCTGTTCTGTTTTATCAGAGCACTGCATTCAACTCAACTCGACCAATTGAAAGAAAACGATCACAAATAGCACTCAGACTTTATTCCAAGTTTTTTGGAGGGCGTCTTGCTGGCGACCAGCGCTCCCACATGAACATGTGGTTCTGTTATGAATCCTGGTTGTGGTGCGGCGGGCCCTGCTCACCTGCCCCACCAGGCCAAAGGCTTGGTCCAGGCTCCGGGCGTCCGTGTACTTCCGCACCTTGTTGTGGAGCCAGCCCAGCTCGGCCAAGCGGCTGCTGGTGTCCCTGAGCGACTTGCAGAGCGCCACCTAGAGGGGACACGCCACACATAAAACCGCAGCTGAAGTCGCGGCGGAGTCAGAGGGGTAAAGCCAAGGAGAACGTGTGGCGTTGTTCAGCAATGAGGAAAGCGATTATACAGATTGAACAGTAATTGATCCAACGTTACACAGCAAAATGACAAGAGCACATATTTTTAGACTTGAGTTCTAGTAAACATAACAATCCATATTGATGTATATGTATATACACACATATATCAATAACAACAGTCCTTGGCTACCACAGTGTAAGTGCCTGAGTGCTCCCCCCCCCCCCCCCCCACCTCATTGACCGGGGCCTATATTTAACCATAAGAGGGTGGACTAGTGGTAAGACCGGACCCGCGGCCCGCGGTCCAGGGTCTGAGGACACGGAGACGGCCTCTGCCCACGCTCAGCCTGGAGCCAAAGAGCTGCTCATTGATTTGCTGCCATTTCTGCACCCCCCTCCCCACCCCGTCCCCCCACCCACCCTCCCCTCTTTTTAGGAGCCGGATCATCGGTATCGGGGTCCTAGTGTCAGCACTTCCTTTTCCCGATAAGACTGACTGCAGGAACAACGGTCCGTGGTCCCACAAGACAAGCTGCCGGCCTTGAGGGGTCGTTAGAAGAAAATGGACACCGTAGAGTGCCAGAATGAAGGTAAGATAAAACATGACTTTCCTTTGGAAGAAGCTTCTCAGGAACACAACTTTCGGCTTTTATTTGAACCCTTGTGGAGGATTTAATAAGAAAAGGATCAAAAGCAGGTGCTGGAATTCCTAGTGTTCGTAACGGTAATAGTGATATTCAACCGAGGTTGCTCACTTCGTGCAAAAACTACCTCGCGCGGTCCCGGGCCTGCTGCTCAATACGGCTTCTAGAGGGGGAACTCATATCCGTTCTGCTTCCTACCTCGCACCAGAGCCAATGGGCTGCTGTCGCTCAATGGTGTGTGTGTGTGTGTATGTGTGTGTGTGTGTGTGTGTGTGTGTGTGTGTGTGTGTGTTCTGGAACTGTCTCTCAATTAACTCCTGCAACCGAGCGCATCCAGACAGCTAAAACAAACAACGAACGGTGGGGGGGGGGGGGTTACCTTGGCGTCAACCTTGTAGCAGTTGTCGGCGCCGTTCATCTTGATGTACTTGCCGTCGATGCCCTGGAACACGTACAGGATGTCCCGCACCAGCGCCGCCTCGCCCACCTCCGCTGGGGACGGAATGAGCGAGGGAACAATGAACGAGGGAATAAAAATGACAGAGAAAGAGTGGCGCTGGGGTGTTTGATTGCAGGTTGTGGCAGTATGTCTAGTGAAGTCTTCCTGGCCTGGTGTGTGTGCGTGTGTGTGTGTGTGTGTGTGTGGGGGGGGGGTGATCAGTGAGGCAGAGTTTATCTTAAATATCTCTGTGGGGCAGCAGCATGACGAAGGCCTAGAGCTAAATCCAGAAGATTGTACTCATGACTACGTTACCATACCAATTAGGGGTGACACTGCTTGCTTGCATGTTACCAACATCGTCCACTTACAGCTGTAATTATAAAAGCGATACTACGTGGGAAGTTAAGTGGGAGTGTCTGTTCTGCTCATTCCATTTCTACGGTCACAGCCAGGCTACGCAAGGTGTTCTGAGGACCGGGTGAAACATATTTGCCTTGCTGTCATTTACTTAGAAAAACAAACAAAACATCAACGTTATTTGATGGGGAACATTGCAGCTGCGCATGGCGGGCAAACAAGATCAACCAACAACCGCCTAGAGTTCACAATCCCATCTAGAGACATTTGGCAGTGGAAAAAGTTATTCATTAATGAACTGCCTATTGTACAGTTACACATGGCAAAGTTACTATATTGAACTGATCTATGCCATTAGACATACATCATTGACTACAGTGCCTGCTCAGCGTATTTCTACGGGGAGTTAGTTAAGCTGGACACATTCATTTTGGCCCCTCCACTTCAGGAGGGTCACGTCCTCGTCCTCTACGTAGGCGAAGAGAGACAACTCAGCGGATTGTCCCCGGGGTGCTGAGCGACTGGCCCCCCTTTGCCATTGACCTCCACTGGCCCCTGGAGCGCAACGTGGCAACTGTGACGCGTGCTAGGTGGACCGAGCTAGACCGATGTGCGTTCTGATGGGGAAAACCTTCCAGCCAGCAACACTTGACTTTTAGATGAGATCCTATGTCATATCCCATACCTGTAATGACTGACATAATCCTGACATAATCCTAATGGTCGAGTACCATGAGACGGAAAAAGTAATGCAATGACCTGACATCCATTGTCTTTCTAAACATGTCGACATTTGAACCGGTCAATTTAAAAAACACACCCAGACAAACAAACAAAAACGCATGATTTGTCAACAGTAAAACGGTGCTTCATAAAACCCTACAGCCATCTACTCGGTGGTATTGTGTGTTACTGAGTGTTGCCCAGAAAGTGCACCGTCAATGACCTTGCCGTTTTGGTTATTCAACCACCAGCGAGAACAAACAGAGTCACGCACAGACAGCAGCTCACCGTTGGGGTCTCCATCGTGGCGCGGCCAGGGGGTCCGGTTGGAGGGGGCCTGGGGCCCCATGTGGGGCCTTGAGGTAGGGGGCGCCGGCGCCAGGGAAGACGCGGTGCCAGGGAGGGTCCAGGCCAGCCGGGAACCTGGGGCCTGCACGGCGGACGGCAGTGGTTGTCTAGAGAGGGGGGGGGGGAGCGAACAACGTTAGTGAAAAACAGCGCTGGCACGTCTCATTGTTTCCGTTCAAAGAGTTGGAAGCTGGCGCCAGCGCCCCCTACCAGTTCCTCAGGTAAAATCAAATGCTTGCATCGGAAAAACAGCAAACTTTGAGATCTTTCAAAGAACGAAAAAAGGTTTTTATGATAGCACTAGGCCATGTTTTATAGCCCACCCACGGGCCCGTTACATTTCAAAGCGCTGAGAGAGCCGGGCTGATGGCCTTCTAACAAACAACTTCTCTCCGTAAACAACACTGGTCACCACGGGAACGATTGCTCAGCGACCCGCTTGCCCTCCCTCAACGCCAATGACTCTTCCCCGAACCCCTCAAGCTGCCAATCAAACTGGTACAGCAGCGTCGGGACTTTAAAGTGGCAACGGAAACGACACGGCCATACATAATTGATAGGGGTAAATGGGATGAAACGCCGATCGAAAAAGAAGAAAAGGGTTACGAGACCGTAGACACACGGCGTACTAGGCCTGGCTAATGGCGGCTGTACGTCACGCAGTTTGATGACTTTCAGAGTAGACCGTGCCAACAAAATTAAAATAGCCGCACATAATTATTTCGGATTTTTTTCAGATTTCTCTCTGAATACTGATGCACGTCAGGCACAATTGAGTACACAACCGAAGGCAGAGTTACATGTTCATATTTTCCCAGAGCCATCATGCTATTTTGTCTGTTGATCAAACAAGGTTCGCCAATATGACTCTGGTCGCTGTACAAACTGTTTGGTCTACGACTGCTCTGGGAAACACAGGCCCATACGCTCAGTGGGACCTGGTAGTCAGCGGGCTCCAGTCCAAACCAGGGGTCCTACCCAGCAAGCAGGGACTGTGGGGTGGGAGTGGGGCCGTTGAGGGTGTACACCCCCAGGCTGCTGACTCCGCTGGTGCCCATGCTGGCGGAGAGCTGGACGGCCCCGGGGCCCGAGCGCTCGGCGTAGCCCAGGGCCAGGCTCTGTGGACGGGCACAGTAGAACGGCGTGGAGTGGGCGTCCCTGGGGAGTGCCTGGGCAAACAGCGCCCCATAGTTGCCGACCTGGGAATGACAGAAGAAAGTCTTAAAGAGACACAGGGTAGGATTATTTAAGCATAAAATGTATCGGGAGTGTGTGACCTCAGCACAGTATGGGCCTTAGACCAACGTATGTTGGAATATTTACTTCAATAGGAACGTTAAAGAGAATGATATAATGGGGGAGACGGAGGGGGATGTGTTACAAAAAATATTGTTGTCCTAAATCTGTGAGTTAATTTACATAAAATGACACCATTCTAATTCACAACACCTGTACATGGAATAGTCTGCATCTTTCCAACACATATTACTCAAACTTTACAAAAGGGGAAAGTGTGAGAGAGAAAGAAAGAGCGAGAGCTATAGAGAAAGGGTGACTGTGTGTGTGTGTGTGTGTGTGTGTGTGTGTGTGTGTGTGTGTGTGTGTGTGTGTGTGTGTGTGTGTGTGTGCCCACCCTGCTGGATGGTTTCCTGGGGTCTTCACAGAGGCTCAGCAGCAGGTACAGCACGGACCACCGGTGTCTCAGTACCCCCTGCTCACAGACAAACGCTCCTAATTAACCGCTCACTCAAACAGGGCATTTTAGGAGACAACTAAAACACTGTCTAAAATGTGTGACACAGCACCCAAACATGTCATGTATTCAATCAAATCAAATGGTACTTTTAATTTTGTTACACATGTTGTGTTTTTCATAATACATTCTTGTGCAGGGTATTACTTTGGCTAGAATACAGGCTTCATCATGTTGTATGTTGTGTGTGTGTGTGTGTGTGTGTGTGTGTGTGCACATGTGTAATTGTGTTAAGCACTCACTTGAGTCTGAAGTTTTCTGTGAAGCTCTGAGAACTGGGCTGCATCTCCTTCTCTCCTTTGCTTGAGGACTGAAAGTCAGGGATAGCCAGAAAACTTCAGTAGGTCTGACCATTATCATCACACCAAAACATTATAAGGACTTTCTACAAGGTAAAAACATAGAAAACGATTCTCTTCTCTCTTTATTGATGGATTTTCATAAGAAACAACTGATATTTAGCAATTAATGGATTTAGTTTGGCTGCTGGTGAACTGGGTCTTATCCACCGCATGAGTTATGGCTATTTTGGATATATCACTCATAAACGTATATTGCCAGCAACAGGCAATAAGTGCTAACTTAACACCAACAAAATAACAGAAGTAACAGGTGCTTTTTATGGTTTATAGGGAGAGTAATGCATAAACATGCAGGTCCAAACAGATAGAAAGTCTGCACAACATTCTTTTGCGTTCTGGTGTCTATTAAGACAAAATTATTAATTGACTACAGCTTATTACATTTTCATTGAGGATAGCGAGGGACCTTCGACACATACTTACGTTCTTTTTTTATCTTTTCAGACACTAGGAACTCATCCCGTTCGATGGTGGGTGCATAGTTACTGCCAATAACTCGCACTGCATACTGGAACAGGTGGGCCACATCAGCTGAAATGGGAAATATAGTTTGGGAAGGTCACCGTTAATGGCACATATTTGCTGTAGTCATTACCAGTAACTCGTGTATCTATGAAGATGGCTGTGTTAAGCCACAATCAGTTTCCTAGAATTTAGTCCATGTTGGCTAGCATGATGACATCTTCTATCTAATCTATCTAGACAAGGGCCTGATCTGGAAGCTAACATTCCAGTTAGCTAAGCTAGAGAGGATATACTGTCATAGGTCACACTCATTGCATGCAGCAAACGTTCAGTACTGAGCAATAACGTAACGCTATATCTCCCTATATCATTACTATATCCATGCAACCTAATTAGCTTGCTAAGTTAACTAAATACTTCTGACTTTAGATCCAGTTCTCAAACTAAAAAGCAAATAACGCCGCTAACGCTTGCTAGCTACGTTGTGATTTACTCACGTTAGACTTTGAAATCAAAAATATTTAAAAACAACAGAAGACAAAAATCACTTCATCCTAAATGTGCTGTTTTACGTTAGTTAGCCATCTAGCTAACTAGCAACAGCACCTAAAGTTAGCAACGTTAGCTACCAAATGCTACCTTCGCTTTTGCCAGTGATTCTGCAGCAGAGACTTTGGAGTAGAACGTTGGGGGACTTCTGATCCAGGGAAGCCATTGCAGTACTTTGGTATTATCCAAACACTGAGGAAGAGGCTATGTTATCCACTATGTATTCTGAGTGTTAACGAGACTGTACTCCAAGCGACAACGCCATTATCAGTGAAGAACCCGCCGAAAGCGTCCCGAGTGAAGGCGTTGCTACCAAGCAAAAAGAGGCATGGGACGAATCAATAAAAATATTGCCCTCCGAACACTCCGTCATTACTAAAGGTTCCTACCTAAATGGTTCCATCGACCAAGTTATTTTATTGCCACACATGCTCGTAATTTGTCAATACGAGAATGGTGTTTAACATGTTATTTGGTATTTAAAATCAAACGTATTTCTTCTACCCCTCATGTTGACCTGATAAGATATCCATCTATCTACAGAATTTTTAGGTGTACAATCACCATCCGTCTTAATTAAACTACCACTATTAAATAATTGACTTTTACCTGCAAATCTGAAATTATACAAATCAACGATACATAATTAGATTCTTTATTTCAGCACCACGTTACTGGACAGCTCCAAAATTCTATGGTTCTCTTTACTCTGTAGCACCTTTGTTGGACAGCAAACCCCAAACTCGATTCCTCACGCTGTCTCCTTTCCATGTGTGTGCACAAACACTAGTACACACAAACACACACACACACACACACACACACACACACACACACACACACACACACACACACACACACACACACACACACACACACACACACACACACACACACACACACATACGCTCAGGCGCGGACATGCAAACTTCAAGTTAAATTGTGCACCAGGTAAGGCAAATACTAGTAGTGTGTTTGTGCGAGAGAATGTGCTTCATGAAATAGCAAAATTGAGAACCCGTGGCAAGTGTACACACTAGAGTGCGCAAGCGAGTCCTGGCTCTGGTGACGTAGAACAGAGAAAAGCTCATTTGTTCTCAGCGGCAAGTCAAGAAGATTATTGTAGACGCAGGAAGGTGAGAGGTAGGAGGGAGGAGGGAAAATAAGACGGACTTCAGAAGGAAACAGTCTCAATTACATTGATCCCGTCTCGAAAGAAAAATGACTTTGCCGCCCACTTGAGTCAGTACGAATAAGACCAAAAACTATATAAACGAATGGGCTATTCCTCTTTACCTTGTTTATCAGTTGTGTAAGTGACTTAGAGATAGAATTGCAGCAGTCGGACTTGACTTGTCCCAAGCCTCTTTGCCAAGAAGAAAAGGAGCCATGGAGAACTGGGCAGAAAGAGAAAGAAGCTAGCGTCTATACGGACCAAAACAAGATACAAGAAAGGTTGCAAAAGAGGACCCTGCCACACAATGGATTTCAGTAGAATCCGAAACTTTATCAGTCGATGGGTAAGTTAGTTTCGTAGCTGAACATGATCTATTTCTATCTCCATTTCTGTTGGGGTACCACCCAGGCACACACTTTTTTTAATCTTATTTGCTTGTCTTTGGCGACACAAAAAAGTAAAAGCAAGAATGAAACCTGTAGCCATTTGTTTTGCATTGCATAATTATGACAGTCTATTGTTGTATTGCCATTCATTTAATAGCTGCAATGAGCTGATCATGAAATCCCTAGAAAACCTGAAGATCCTACTACATTCCATTCTGACAAAGTAATGCCACCATTTGATTTCATTGCTGTTTGCTGCCACCCGTCAGTTGATAATGTTATAACTATATAATGTAATAACTGCTGCCAAAATGATTGCAAATTATTTTGACGAAATGGACTGTGGCTTTTGGCAGTCTGAACCCAACTAATAATGTAATCGCCAAGTTTGTGTTTTAAAAGGCACGAATCTACAATGTATTTCGACAATGTTTCGAGCAAGAGGAAATATAAGTTTTTCAACTTGGAAACTATAGCCTAACCTGCGGTACAGTACATTTGGACGAGGAATTATTTAATCTAGTGGGCTGTTTTTACGAGTGCTGCAGGCTAAATCAATATGGAACAGCACTGCCTATAGGCTTTACATTATAGTGGGTTCCCTAATGCGTTTGTTTGGCAATAATCCAGAGCGCGGCTCACATGAGCGCACAGGTTCATTCAGGGCATGAGAGAAGTTTTTTTTCTTCCCCAAACTGTTGCAAAAGGCTGATTAGATACACATGATTAAGTGTGAACATGGAATATTCGGTATGTCAAGTATATTTCCAAAACCAATTAAGTATATAGTTCGCTTCTATAAGTATTTATTTTAGCTGTATAGTTTGCCTGCAATTGGTTTAATATGGAAATTAATAATTACATTCAGTCAGTGACATTACATCCCTGCGCTACATCCCCGAAGGCCATGCACGACTTTAGCGTGTTGAGGCTTGTATTTGTTAGCAAACATTCTCGCTGACAGACACACACAGGCTCTGATTCGTTCAGCAGACAGCCTTGTTGAACTGACTGATGGTCAACGTGAAAGAACAAAGGCAGGTCTGCTGGGTAGCCTACGATATGCCTTTGAGCCTGTACCACCCAGAGCCAGTGTCAGAATGATGGTCCCCCTAACTGTCTCTTCTCAATTATTCTGGTATTTGCAGCAACTTAGACTTTCTTTTCACTTATACATGCACACTAAATTATGATAACATATAATGGTTAGGCCTAAACTATAATACCTAAACATTCAATCTTATAATTGTATGTTTACAATACAATAGTGTTTTATAACTATTTATAATGTACAAGTAATGGTTTTGATGAGTAAGCACTTTATGCTCAGTACTTTTTCAAAGATGGCCCTACAGAGTTACGTGAGAGTTTTACCGACACACAAATGACCCAAATGTAGTTTGACATGTGGCTATTCCAGAATAGTTGGTTGTCACAAAGGTAGTGCGAGGCTGCCAATTCAGGTCGTGTGAAAGAACAGTGGAGAGAGAAGTGTGAGGAAAGCCTGGTCTCTCTGGAGGATAAACTACTGCTGGGTAATGCAGACTGGCGGGAGGATAGGAGAGCAGAGACGTGGGGAAGAGGGCGGGAGAGGGGGGCAGCGCGGGAGGAAATGGATTTCTGTTTGAGCTGACTAACATGAGTGAGATATAAAAAGTTTTCTTTTTTTCTTTTATTTAACTAAAAGAAATTCAAGTCAAGATCATGTTCTTACATAAATAACTATTGATGTTACTATGAATGCCACAAGAAAGCATCTGATTTATCGACGTCCTCCCTAACGACAGGTCACTGGGATTTCACTGTAGAGAAAATGTTAGGTGGTCCCTGACAACGACACGAAAAGTCTGGAAATTCCGCTTAGAAGATGAATCTATGTATCCTTCTGCCACTTCTCTCTGGTACTGCTCCCATGCAGTGATTTGCAAAACAAATTTGTTTAACCAGGACGGCATTCAAGGAAGGGGTGTGACCGGCAACGCAGGCCTCTATCAACCTCTGGTCACACTCACACAGACACATTGAGTCACATACGCACACAAATTCCTCCTCGGTGCAATTGATAAATTTGTATATAAATCAAATCACTTTGGGGGTTGACTGCCAACCCGACAGATATATGTCAGTAGAGCAAGGGAACCTGTTCTAAATAACTAACATAAATATATGTTCTTCACTGTGTCACCATATGCGTTTTAATGGCTGTGTGTCTCTTCATGTGTACGTGTATGTGTGAGAAGTGTGCTATTAGCGGGCATCCTGTCTCTGAGGGATTAAAGGGCCTTTCCATCTCTCCTGCCAAACCGATAATCCCATTTGCATGTTGTCAGGGGGGCTGTTAGCACACCCTAGGTCAACTTTTTGGTCAGCCTCGAGAGTCTCGTTGCACCCTTTCATTATGCAAAGCATAGTGTCACATTTTAAAAGCATAATTATTTTAGGAGAGATTCGGGACTGTCCTTTTGTGTACACAATAAAATGATGGCGACACTTATTCAGGCGTGTGAGTGTGTGTGTGTGTGTGTGTGTGTGTGGGGGGGGGGGGGGGGGTTAGAAAGCTAGTTGTTGTGCATTCTGTCAATGAGTCATTATAATTCAAAGACAGAAAAGGTGAGAGAGAGGCTAACATATCATATCGCCCGGACTCTCCCCACGCCTTGTTCCTGTGCTGAATAATTCACAAACCGTCCTGCAAACATAAATCCAACATCCCGGTAGTGTAGGAACACAGACGGTTGTGGCGCTTGGCTGCTCCACAGGGGGCCATATCCGCGGCAACAGGAGGGTGGAGATTAGCTAGATCTCCGAGGTAAACGGATAAGGCCATGGAGAAGCCATGACAATGGTGTGGACACTTAAGGAGGAACTGGGATACGTAGCAGGGCCTTTGAAAATGTGTTTCTCAAAGCGACATGTCTTCAAGCAAAACACCATTCAGTCAGGGTGTAGCTCATTGTAAAAGGAACACCTTAGGTTGCTTTAATCCAAATTCAAATTCTCACCATATCTTCTTTTGAACTATGACTCATCAGTCAGCCGAGAAGGATGTGTGTGTGTCATTTTATTTAGTCTTGAACTGAGACCAGGGTGAGAGGTTCCGTTGCGGTTTTGAAAGGTATTTTTTAACGGGTGCATCGTAGTTGTTGAGCCGTGTCACTTAAGTGGCATAACCACTTGACTGACCCTTGGTCCTCTAGCGGGGTCTCTGAACTGTACTCATGATGTGGCGTAACGCCTACGTAGACTGGGCCAACCTCTCAGGACTCACACACAGTAGTCTAGTGTTTTGTCGCTCTTGGCCCAGCTTTCTTTTTTTGTCTCTCTGGTCGTAAAGTAGAAATGTGAGTGTGAGTACTGGGGACTGTAAGCATGAGTGCGTGAGCACTTCAAGGCCACTTGATTTGAAATTGAAGAACTAAGAAAAAAGTATTTATCTTCCCTAAAAGGTTGAAAACGTTCTAAACATACTATTTCTAAAAGTGTTCCAAGACCTGTAAAAGTAAACTAAAATGAAGCTACGCCTAGTAGCCTAGTACGGCTAGTTCAGGCTGGCAGTGGCAACTCAGACCACAGCTATTCTCTGCGTCACACCAATCAACCATTTACATATGCTCATTAGTTCATGATCTTGGGTAAATAATTCAGAGCAGTAGATCCGTGACCCTAACTTTAAATGCACTACCACGTTATACAAAATACATTCTCAAACATATTCGTAAGTGGTCCTGACTGAATTGCTTTTTATGTGAGTAGATCAACTCTGTTTGGCAGTTTGCACTTCCCATTGCTCCTCTGTAGCTGTACGGTGCATCATGGTGTGCCGAGCACACTGGAGCGCCGGCGGAGCCAGAGGTCCGGGTGTGTGATGGATGGCCCATTATTTTACGGGGCAGGAAAGGCCAGGTCGAGGGGGGAGCCAAGAGCGAGCTGGCGAAGGACTTGAACTTTGTTAATGCTTCTCGTTGGTCACGGCCCCGTGGATAAGAACACTGGAACTGCTAAGCGGGGCGGAACTTGACGGGGAGGAAGGGTTACGAGAAGCTCTTAAGACGGCGGCACGCCGTTTGTGCGAGTCATGCATGGTGGATGGGTTCCCGTTGTCAATGGCCGGCTTGCAGCTTGGGCCTCAGTATAAAAGGCTGACGTGCAGCGTAGCCAACGCCCGCATCAGCGTCTTGGAATAGAACGTGAGCCAATAATGTGGCGGCAGGCGAGCGGGGAATGTCCGCCGTTTTCAAACGGACTGCGTGGCCCTTCCCGTCTACCTTCCTGCACACTCCCGTGGTTCCTTTGGAGGCTCACCTAAGTGCTGCCCCAGCAGTACTGAGCCCTTTTAGAGATCGCTGTTCCTCCCGATTCCCTGCTCTGCCTCCCTTCGCTTCGAGACAGCGCGCCTCGGAGTCATTGATTATCGACAGGAGCATACGGCTCTAATGGTATAGGTTCACGTACCGCCCTCCTTTTAACGCACTGGTTGCTGTACGTTGGGTCATCGTTTTTGTTGTTGTTGTTGCCTCCGCTTGGTCGCGCGAGGGAAACGCTCGGCTCCACTTTGCTCGGAACACCGTCCATCGATTGGCCCTCCCAGATGACATCATTTCCAGGTCTCTTGAGCAGGGAGCCGCTCCCAGTGAACCGTGGAAGGGCCATCGAACGTTGTAGCCACGTAACACATTCAGTGGGACGCGGCCCGCTTTTCCCTCCCAAGGCGCAAATAAGTAAACAAATTCAAAATAAGTAAACAAATTCAAAAATAACTAAACACTTTGTCTTACAGGACTCTGACCCTGGTGACAAACGATCACACTTCCTCTTGCACTGGGACTGGAACAAAGCCCCTTTGCCTCCGCCTGCCCTGCGTGGACTGGAAGTTACATTGTAGCAAGTGATGTAACACCAGGGGTGGCGGTGAATGGACGCCTGTCAGGGAGATGGCTGCAGGGGGTAGCGAAGCGTGACAGTCCGCTCTCTACCCCTCGAACTCTGATAGAAGAGATGGCTCAGGTTAACATGCAGTCCACTGTAGACTGGACGTGGACACACATCAACCGAAGGATCACTTAGTAAGCCAGGAAACAGGATGTGTTTTTCCAACTTTGACGTAGTGGCTTTTTCTACTATGAGAGCAGTATGTGTTTATCTGAGTGCAGAGAGACACAGGTCCTGCCATGGGAAAAATACGTCGTTTGAGAAAGTATACTGCAGGAAGACAGAAACATTAACAACATCCATTTCAACAAACTGGAAACACAAATAAATGATTTCAAAGAACATGAAATGGAAGTAAAAAAAAAGGAACTGAAAAGTAAGGGGAAAAGCAGAAAACAGGTGAAGAAAGAGTGTGATGGCAGAGCAAGGTTGAGGGCTATGGATTGCACTGCCTCGACCCCGGGCCAGCAGGGCATTAATGAAGAGCAGTGTTGTATCCACTTTGTGACGATGCATTGGGGGGTGGGGGGGTGGTAGGGGGGTGGGGGGCACTTTGTCTCCTTGCATGACACCAAAGGACACAGCGATCTATGGGCCTGTGTTTCCATGGGCCGTTGGCACCACTAGTGAAGCAGAAAATAAGTGTGTGGTCTGTAAGATGGTTTATAGGGATATGGGTTCGATGGTGAGGAGAGAGAAAGAGAGAGAGAGAGAGAGAGAGAGAGAGAGAGAGAGAGAGAGAAAGAGAGAGAGAAAGAGAGATAGAACCAGAAATGTAATAATTGTTCCAATTAACTTTTGACAGTAATAATCTTTGCAGTTATCATATTTACCTCTGTTGCGGGAGTTGTACAGTCTAGGTGTTTTGTTGTTGACAAGATTCCGTTAGGGCGATGTTGAATTGAATTGATTAAAAAGACTGGAAAAGATGGGATCAGTATCCCAGGCATTGCAGATGGTTCTAAATGCTGAACAGGCTTATAAATGTAATTTGGCCAATGATGGATAGGAAAGAATTTGGGGGCGGCATGAAGTCAATCAGATCTGGCAACCCTTTTCCTTAACTTTGAACGGTCTCCCTGTGGGACTGCGTCCCGTGATCCTCATGTGATAGTGAAGCTGCTGAGAGCAGACCCAGCCTAGGTCCAGTGTGTTATACCCTAGGGTGCGGCGTTTCCACCC
This sequence comes from Galaxias olidus, assembly GCA_026901105.3. Classification (NCBI taxonomy): domain Eukaryota; kingdom Metazoa; phylum Chordata; class Actinopteri; order Galaxiiformes; family Galaxiidae; genus Galaxias; species Galaxias olidus. The sequence continues at coordinate 5,077 of JAPMUY010011094.1, read as the reverse complement.
CCGTGCCACTGCCAGGCCAGAGAGGAACTCTGGAGGAGGAGGAGGAGGAGGAGGAGAGATGGCAGGCTGAGAGGGACCTGATACCATGCTGCTCCAGGTAGAAGCACCTGTCAGTCAACGCTTTGGCTTCCAGAGACATCCTGCTCTTCTTCAGTTCATATTTTTGATGGATGGATGATAGACAGACAGACAGACAAGTGGATGGTCATCTGCATCCTTCTAAGTTGCACTGAAGAAGGTCTGCGGTGTCTCTGCGTTTGGTTTCCCCCGAGGCCCTGTGTGTGCCAGGCGCTGACCCAAAGGGGGGGGGGGAGGCGTGAGGACACACAGGGTGCTGGACACGGCCCACGTCTGGTCTCAGCACCGTATCACGACCCCGCGGGCCAGCCCTCAGAGCCCCATTACGCGGCACTCTCTGCGGGGACGCACATTACAGGGGGGGGCTCCCAGTGAATTACCGCGCCGTTGATGAGGGCTCGAGTGGAGGAGTGTGTGTGTGTGCACCTTCTTCTTGGCAATAAAGGGCACAAGCAAGTGTAAATGTAATGGGGCTGCTAGAGTGAAACACGGTGCCCTTGCTCTACAAAAACGCTGTCTAGTGGTTTGCTAGAAATTGAACCGGAGCATTTTCTTTCAAGGTGTCTTCAACCACTGAAATGATCCTATTGGCTATTATATTATCTGACGTGCAATAATGTAATCAAGGCACATTCTGAGGACGACAACTGAAAGGTTTAAGTGTCAGTGTGGACGGCTTTCGATCGCATTAGGGGGGGGGGGGGGGGCAGAATAATTACCTGGGACTACGTCAGATAAGCGATCATCAGCTAACTCATCAACGCCTCAACGACGACGCCGAGTCGCGTCACGGTCCCCCTCAGCCTAAACGTTAAGGTCCCGACAGACCGCGGATGGCTGAGTACGCAAACACGTTTTCCACTGTGTCTCATTTCAGGCGTCGTTCTTACGTGTTCACGCAACGTGGGAGTCAGGATCAATGTTTCAACTTTACTATGTGAAAAGGCATTGGTTTTCCACTTAAAAGCACGACTGATGCTGTTGAATTTGGAGCGTGGGTTTTTCTTATCTCTCTCCACGATCTTGTACTTTGGCTGTTCTTTATTGCCGTGTGTGTCACAGTATATACTACATCCTGAATGGAATAATTGTGACGGGATTGCTTTCTCACAACGTGGAAGTTGAGTGTGTCGTCAGCATGTCTGTGACTCTGTAGTGAGCGAGTTATTTAAAGAAGGCTGGCGGGCGCTGACCTGAAGCCTGTCTTCTTAGGGTTAGGCTTAGGAAGCTAACAGCTAACACTGACCACAGATCGATGCAGGCGTTTAGGAAGGCTCGGCCTGTGAGAGCCTGCTATTACGCTCTTTGTGTGTGTGCGTGTGTCTGTGTGTGTGTGTGTGTGTGTGTGTGTGTGTGTGTGTGTGTGTTTGTGTTAGGGGATTGAGTTTCTACACTCACACTCAGTGCCACGCTCCCCCTTCAGACGAGGTTGTGTCCTTTCCTACACACACACACACAAAGACCAACAGGCACGCATGCTCACACACACACACACACACACACACACACACACACACACACACACACAGGAAGAACATCCAGGAAATGTTTATATCAGGATGTTGGACCCCGGTTAAGAGATGTTGGTCGTTCTGAAACCTCGGAGTTGTGCCGTTACCCGTCCTCGTGGCCGCCGTGGCAACACGATCGACGTATCCCTCCGCCTGTGATCTGACACTGTCGTGACTGGATCACCTTCCTGGGACTGTTTCACACCCCATTAGGGGAAACGAATCATCTACATCCACGTGGGGGTCAAGATTGTCGTCCCACGTCCCCCTTCCATTCCATTGACAGGAAGTTACATCTTCCGTCTTTATAGCCAATACCAGGAGTCAGTGAAAAGGGGGATGACAGTTGAATGAGAAGGTGAGAAAAGGAAGGCCGTTCCCCTTTGCTGTTCTTTTCCTCCCTGGCGCTCCCGGCCTGGGGAGTGACGGACAGGTGTATTTTTGGTCGGGGCAGCACCCGATTAATCATTCATTGACACGAGGCCCTGTTGTTGTTCTGCAAGTGGAGCCGTGGACATAGTCTACACACAGGGGCCGTCCTGTTCCTGCTCCCCGGTCCCCTGCACTCCTCTCTGGGTGTGGAGGCCGGAGTGCGGCCCCTCCGCTGGGGAAATCTGTAGATCAGCTGGGACAGGTAGGACAAAAGATTGGTCTTGTTTTCTTGCTTACTCTCTCTCTCTCTCTCTCTCTCTCTCTCTCTCTCTCTCTCTCTCTCTCTCTCTCTCTCTCTCTCTCTGTCACCCGGTCATAAGGTAGCAGAAAACACTATTTAGCTTGTCAGCCCTAACATCATTTATCGTTACTAAACCATCATCTGCAATTGCAAATGCACCCTGTGCAATTAGTCCAGGCCTAATGCAATTTGGATCCCCGTTCGTAATGTCCAGGGATTTTGGTCAAACTCTCCAAAGGAGGCCTTGTGCCAGAGTATAATGGAGGCATAGGAAAGAGATAAATTGATTTAGGAGACATAACTACCTCGTGAGTCTTAGTTTGACCCTGAGAGGTGCCCATTGAAGGAGGTCGCCGCTCAGCTAACGGTAGTCAGTTGCTGACCTCGAATCACATGGCCTGATCGACCAGCTGATTGGTTGGGGAGTGATCCCCCAGTCAGCCCACCCTCCCCCACGCCAGGTGTGGTCGCGACATCGTCTTTAAACTTGCTTAGCGCTGAACGATGGGATGTGATCCCATGGCGCTGAACGATGGGATGTGATCCCATGGCGCTGAACGATGGGATGTGATCCCATGGGTTCTGGAGGTTAGAAAGTCAGCCTGTGGTGAGAGTTTGTATCAGCGCCGGCCATGTCTGTTAGTCAGGTCAAAGGACATAGGCCTGCGTCATTTGATGGGCTACTTCAAAAGAGGAAGGGATTCTTAGAAATTACCAACATGAGTTCCCCATAATATTTTTTTATAGGCTCGTTTAAACAGGGCTGGGCTGGATTAGGTTAATAAACGTTGGAATGCTGGGAGGAACGTGTGTGTGTGTGTGTGACTGAGAGGTGCGTGTGTGTGTGTGTGAGTGTGTGTGCGTCATGCATTGGACAAGGGGGTCTTGTGTTTGAGGTGAAGTCACAAAGTGAGCATGTGACTGAGACTGGTGGGCCCTGGATTAAGTCTGCTCTCTTTCTCTGTCTCTTTCTCTGAAAAACACACACACACACACGCGCGCGCGCGCGCTGCGCTCTCCACCGTGCACACTGTTGTGTTAATGTGTGTGCTTTCTCTCCCCGCATGTTTCCTGTGCGTCACCGCGGGGAGAGACACGTCCGCTCTGTGTCACGTTGTTGTGGCAACCCTGACTCAGCATCATGTGATCAGAGTTGTAGGGCCAGTGGGCTCCCAACAAGTGATAATGAATGGAAAGCGGTTGCCAGGTTGGTTTCTTTGCAGCCACACACACCACAGTCCATTTCTTGTTGGGTGACAGACAGAGGGGTTGTTATTGTCACAGTTGTTGCGGGGTAGGTGACAACGCGGAAATGACTCCGAGGATTATTTCCTTTTCTTTGCAGATGTTTGTAAATGCAAAAGATGTTTACCAATCTGAACAACTTTAAACCTATTACACCTATTTAGTAAACCTATACAGTATGATATATCTAGAAACAAACGAAAACCTTAAACCTACAATGTATTTGACTGACTTCGAAGATGTGTACTGAAAAATATTATTTCAATTTGAATTCAGTTTTTCCTCACCAAATGGGAGGTATTGGGAGTATTGTGTGTATGAGTGTGTGTGTGTGTGTGTGTGTGTGTGTGTGTGTGTGTGTGTGTGTGTGTGTGTGTGTGTGTGTGTGTGTGTGTGCGCGTGTGTGTGTGTGTGTGTGTGTGTGCACTCTCTCTGCTTCTCACTGATCCATTGTCAGGAAGGGTTCTCTCTCTCCAGTGTCAAGCCGTCTTATCAAGTACCCAGCATACCACAACTGGGATACACAGAAGAAGACAGCCAGCTAATAGAGCACTATGAATGTTGCATAATCCATGGCCCTGGATTTTGCCCTGTGTCATATCATGTGTGTGACAACCACAGCAAGAGAAGGTCAACTATGAGTGTGTGTATGTGTGTGTGTGTGTGTGTGTGTGTGTGTGTGTGTGTGCGCTTGCGCGAGTAAATACAGAAGTGTGTGTGTGTGTGTGTGTGTGCGCGCGTGTGTTAGTGAATATTAGTTTGTGTGTGTGTGTGTGTGTGTGTGTGTGTGAGAGAGAGAGAGAGAGAGAGAGAGAGAGAGAGAGAGAGAGACAGAGAGAGAGTAAAGCCCCTCTCTGCCTTTGTGTCAGAGGGACTTCATCCTGCTTGTTACACTCCTCCTCCCCCCCGGAACAAAGCCCCCTCCCTCTCGTCCCTGGTCCCCAACATGGCCTCGATGGGGCGCGGAGGTGAGGCCCGCTCCGTGGCCGAGCAACGCCCGGGAACAGTAGGTGATTTATCGGCTCGAGGAGGCACGCGTCGAAGCCCCCTAGAAGGGATCGAGGGGCCAGCAGAGAGGCTCAGCGTCTTCCCGGACCCAACCTCACCCCCACCCCCAGCCCCCGATGGGGAAGGGGCGGTTTGGCGAGGAGAGTGATCAGAAAGAAGAGAGGGGGAGAGAAATGGCTCCTCCGGGACGACGCCATCCACACCTAAATGGGCCGTTTAATGGATTCCCACTAGGACAGGAGAAAAGGCACGGGAGTCAAACTATCTTGTGATAAGGTAGATTTCCCCAGGAAATGATCCTAGTCTTCCCATGACTTTAAAAGTCTGCCCTGTGCCAGTAGGCCTTCAGATTCAGTTGATGTCACTCTTCATTGACCCCGGCCGCACGCCTATGGCGCTTGTGAGAAGCTCATAGGACAGGAGTTATACACCCCAAACAGGAAATGGACGTCAAATTATGTCAGATAAAACAATCTGCGAGGGAAAACCAACAATATCAAAAGCTCAGAAGGACGGGGGGGAGGGGGCCCGCTCAAAGAGGACGGCAGCAGACATCGATTCA
>JAPMUY010011092.1:0-13485 GCA_026901105.3 Galaxias olidus | reverse complement strand
GAACTTACTTTGGTGGTTAGGTGTGACATAAAACCTGGAGCTATTGGTGCTCCTCTTGGCACATTATTCAAATTACATCAACTTACCCCCAAATGCAGCCTGTGAGCAACTGCAATACTAACCCACGATTAAACTCAAAATATACAATGCTCAATCTACGTGGTGTTTTCTTAATAATACCGTATGTCAAAGTGATGTAATATTAAACTGTAAATATAGACTCTGTGTTAAGTGGGACGGAGCTTATAAACTGTTATAAACATATGTTGTTCTGTGTGCGAGCGTTTCAAAGCTGTCCTTGGTTGTGTAATGCAATGTGTTCAAGTGGAATACATTCCCTATTGGGCTCATAGGCTATCGGCTGTGACTTGTGAAACCCAGTAAAGGATCAAAACATTCAGGCACCGAAAACAGTCATTTTAGGTTTAAAAGGATCTAATTAGAAGACTTTTATGTTGAGTTGGACTTTAGGTAATTTTTTGTTGTGACACAGTGAAGTCAAACAGATTACACGGAGAGAAAGCTATGATAACATGGCGTGAAGGTTGACAGAACCCTCGGTAAACCTTTTAGACAATGTCAGTTTGGCTGACACAATTATTTCACTCTTACACTTTCATTATGGAAATTGACTTGGAAGTGTTTCTTATCTTAAAAGAACTCCCATCACTCGCGGTCACACTTTGCTTATTTTACAGTTCATGAAAAAACAAAAACGCATTGAAACGTTATGATTCTCTGTTTAAATGCATACCTTTGGGCAAATCAAGCCTGTTGCTACCCTGTCTGACATTATGTTCTCTATCAGCCTGTAATGTCTTTTCTCTCATTATACATCTTTGGACTTGCTTACTTACTTCACAACCTCATCTACTCCGTCACATAACCAGCATGAGGGATTCGTTCCATCTTTCTTCAAAAGAGCCTGGTGTCTCTTGGCACAGTGAGCCTACGTTCTCTTGCTGTGGAATGCCGGCGCTCTTTTAAAACACCACAGCATCCACTCAAGCCTAATTGCAGCCTGAGTTGGCTCAGGCACCACCTTTTCCACTGTAGGCATCCTGAATGGAGGACATTTCCACTTTTTAAATTTCAGGCCCAAGGCTCTCCTCACAATTCACATCAGTTGCCATGTTTTGTTTGACGACCTCCTTCATTGGGGAGGGGAGGGGGGGGGGGGGGGGCTGACATATTTTTCTAAAACAGTACAAGAAATTGTTTTAGTAGAGCTTGCATAATGTGTGGGGCATTGCAAGAAAGTGTTTCTTAATTATATAAGTGTTTTGTAATCAGAAAAATACATCTACTACATATTTAAACATTAAATACCAAGAGCTTGTATGAGACAGGAATGTGTGGTTGTCAAACGCCCTTGTTAGCTCTTGTGGAACAACAGTTCATCTCTTAAAAATAAATTAGGAAAATATGGAGCTGGGGAAGAAGAAAACCTCATTTATCCATTAATGCAGTTTCACCATTTCTATGGGATTATCTCTAAACCAATGTGTCAGCAACTTGTTTTCCCGAAACTGGCAACGAAAACCTTGGTTTCAAGCACAACAACAGCTTCAAGAAATACTTAATGAAACGTCAGAATTTTAAGTTGATGAAGACAGCCTCAAATGCCTCGACCAATGGCGACAACGGGCTCATCAAGAATTTCTAATTACATACAAATAAAATATGAAACACGTATTTAGATTTTCCCTCCCTTTTCTTAAAACTAAACCCCTCCCTAAGTCTACACTGCCGTTTAAGGCCTGCCTTCGCTTTGGATATGCATGAGTCACAAAAAGCAGTTAAAAGGCTTTCTCATTAACCAAGACTTTGCAACTCTTTGCATTTTTGGACTAGGCCAGTCTAATCGTGCGTGGTTCAGTTTAGAGATGCATTTCATTCTCTCTTGCTCCTGTTTTTTGGTCTTAGTTCTGCCTTCTCCATGTGTTACAGCTCCGACTTCCATTCCTGATGTGGAGGTGGCTCCGACATGGCAAAATGACCTAAAGATTGCCACAGTAAGTGCGTCATTAAACATGCTGAATTACCGATATTAAGAGCAATTACTTGTTAACTCTGTTGCATGAATATTCAGGAGACTAATTTGAGGGCCTTTCTGTTTTTGACAATTATAATGATTACCCTTGCTGGCAAACCAATTGGTCATCACTGAAGGAGAAATCCTGCATTTCCTGCCTCTTTTTGTCTTTGACTTGAGAGGTGATTGAGGGATTGACGCTTTTCCAAATAACCAAAGCCCGAATACGGAATGTTATTGTCTTGCTTGTTTATTTTTATCCTTACAGTATTTATTTGCAAATATACTGCAACAGTGTTATGGCTTGCGAATAATGTATCTATCATGCATCTTCACACAGTGTGATTTTAATTTACATCCAGTCTGTGTGTTTTGCCAGCGGCTCGGTGCCTCAGCAAATCAATTGAAACTTTATAATTTTGGGAGGCAGTTTTACAGATTTTTGTCTTTGAAAGGACAATAGTAAGCCACGAAATGTGGGAGAGAGAGAGAGAGAGAGAGAGAATGGGAGACATGCAGCAGAAGGGCCTGAGCCGGAATCGAGCTGAGGCCGCTGCATCAAGAACTAGCCTTTGTGACGTGCACCTCAGCCTCAGCCCGATGAGCCATCAGGGCACCCCAAATCAAATCAACTTGAAAGGGACCTGAGGACTATGAGAATTAATTCATAGACCTTTGATCTATAGGGAAAATTCCATTTACATTTCAGTCAGACAAACTCATCTGTTTTGAACAGTTATTTATTTTGGTGTGGCTGGATCTGCTATTTATTTTTTTAAAACAGCCTGTCATAACACATCTGGGACAACACACAAGATGCATATATTACACAAACATCCATCCCTTTTTGGAGCAGATTAGCAGACCCAGTGTGGCCTCTGAGGTGGATGTGGAAACAATTTCCATCACCTCATCCGACAAGCAAGGAACTGAGATTTCAGGTCACTTATTCCCCCCCTCCCTGCGGTGACCTGGTGTGTCTATGTAATTGATGTGTGCAAGCACATGCAATGTGATGGCTAGCATCTGAAGTGTCCAGATCTCAAGTTATCTGCTGATTTTGTCCATTGTGTAAGAAAACCAAAACCCACCATCAAAACAACATTTCGGTCCCTTCAAATTCAAGGATTATGTACCAAAGACTCTTTTGAAAATGTGCTGGATAAAGAAATAAACAACAAAACAATAAACATGTTTACGCACTGTTTTGATTACGCAAGGCATTTGTTGCTGCAAGATGTGTGCAAGATTTTGATGACTCGAATTAGTTTCACGACTAAGACACCGTGGAATTCATTGAGTTATCACCCCACTCCATGTTTGATGTCGCCTGCTCCAAATCTGAAGCTGCCATCCTTTTGTAGGATTACCTCCATCTGTATTACAATCTGAGAAAACAGCCTTGGACTCGGCGGAAGAGAAGCTGGCCCTCGTTCACCTCTAAGGTCAAAGACATGCAGAGCTTCTTTGGCCTCAACAACACAGGCTCTCTGGACGTGGAAACCCTTGAGGTCATGAAGGCCCCGCGCTGTGGAGTGCCAGATGTGGAAGACTACAGTCACAACCAGGGAACCCACTGGAACAAGAACGTCATCACATACAGGTAGTCCTCTGTTTCCCTCAACTTCAATAATGACATGTTTAAGCGGCTGTGCTAAGCCAAATTATACTGGGCAGTGATATCCTAAGTTCTGGCAAGCAAAATGTGGTGTGAAAAGCAAATTTGACCAGCACAGTACTGTTATGGGTCAGCGTGCTGTGTTTGGAAAAAGGTTATGGACTTTGGAAGTGTGTGAAGAGGATATGCATGTGGTGTGTGTGTGTGTGTGTGTGTGTGCTCCTTGTTATTGCAGCATTGGCAGGTACACCAGAGATTTGCCCCGCAGCACGGTAGACTCCCTGATTGAGTCAGCACTCGATGTCTGGGCCAGAGCTAGCAGCTTGACCTTTGTGAGGTCCCAGACCCGCAACGCCGACATCATGGTTGAGTTTGTGACCTACGGTCAGTTTTCCCTCTCCTTTCCACAGTCCATACTGTAAGCCCTTAGGATACAATAGGGGACACAGTTGTATGAATGAAAGACCAATATTTCACTCTTTCAACTCTTTTAATTACAACATGCCTCCAGGCCTCTAACAGTCAAGTGGCTATTTTATTGTTCATTTCTGTTTTCCCTAAAAAAACTGTGAATGGACTCACAGAGCACGGCGACTTTTACCCGTTTGATGGGCCCAAAGGCACCCTGGCTCACGCCTTTGGCCCTGGAGAAGGTAGTGGAGGGGACACTCACTTTGACGATGACGAACAGTGGACTGTAGGACCAAATGGTATTGATTTATATGTACCCTTCCAGCTAATATTGGATGCGAATCTATGTTGACATAAAAACCCATACTCGTTTATACTGTGCATTCTCATCAAGGGATTCTTGTGTTTTTTACTTCAGGGTTAAATTTGTTCCTTGTGGCGGCACACGAGTTTGGCCACGCTTTGGGTTTAAAGCACTCCAGATATCCGGAGTCGCTGATGTACCCGACTTACAGATCCCGTAGTCCAATCAATTTACTTTCCAGAGAGGACGTGACAAACATCAATGCACTTTATGGTCAGTATTCTGAGACACAGTGCACATACATTGACTCCATGTACTGCATGATCTTTTGTCATTATTCCTACTTACACAAGGACACAATTGAAAACTATTTTGACGACCTGAAAAGCTGCATTCTATGAACAGTCTACAATATTAGGGTGTTGCCAAATATTGAAGTGTGCTCCTGTTCCTAGCACCAAATAGAGGACAGTTACAACCCAATTCCAGACATGGATGGAGTCCAATGTACAACCCATTGTTTTCAGGTCTTCATTTCCCCTTCCTGATCCAAAACAAATGTGGTCCTGACTTGTCTTTTGATGCTGTGTCAACTTTGGGGGATGCCACCATTTTTTTCAGAGACAGGTACGCTTCAATTGTTTTGTTTTCTTGGAATTGTTTTGATGCGTGGTGTAGACTCTTATGTGGGTAGGATGACATTGAATTACAAATGGGTTTTTGTGACATTGTTGTTGTGGCTTCTCCCCAGGTATCTGTGGATTAAACATAACCAGCAGTACGACATCAAAGAGGGTCCTATAAGTAATTTCATGCCCAAGATTGACACCAATATTGATGCTGTCTACTGGGTCCCGCGCCGATCTACTGCTTACCTGATACACGGTACACATGACATTATCAAGGGCCTTCATCCTCGTCAAGTTGGACATACCAACTTTAATAAAAAAATAAAAAAATTAAAAATTAACTCATGCCATTTTAAACTCAAATCCTTTTCAATGTGCCAAACATATTGCCCTCCCCAATGGCACACTTAGAGTCTATGTACTGGACAGTGAAGGGGTCTGTTGTAAAAGGCAAGCCAAAGCCCCTGAGCAACTATGGTCTTCCGCCGTGGGTGCAGAACATTGACGCCACACTGCACATAGTGAGCACAGGACGCACACTGTTCTTCCTACATGACATCTATTGGAGGTGAGTCTGACGTGAAGCTGCACAACACCACACAACATAAATGTACTATTTGTCATTAAAGGCCGCAGTTGTGAGTCATTATTAACGGGCGTGTGTTGCTTTTTCAAATCTTTCTTAGTTACAATGAAAACCAGAGAGTTATGGATTTTGGATACCCAAAGCATATCAGTAAGGACTTCCCAGGACTCAACTCTACAATAAGTGCTGCTGTTCATAGGGATGGTGAGACAAATTATGCTTTACCAATTTTCTGCCTCAGTGCTTTAAAACAGTCTCATTTTATATTTGATGTATTTGCTTCATATGCTGTATGTTCTACTGAAACAAGTGAAAATAAAAAGAGACTTAGACATTTTGACTCATTTCATGAGTTAAGATTGACGCTAACTCTTAGGAATTCTACATGATCTGATTGTATTTGGCACTTCTAGTTTCATCTCAGTTGCTTTCCCTGTGTATTGCTTTATGAACATTTTACTTTAAAGTAGCTGTCTATTCTAAGTTCATATTTTTTTGTCCTGTAGGTTTCATCTACTTCTTTGTGGGACCACACGTCTTGAAGTATGATTACACCCAGAGGCATGTTGCCGGGGTTGATAAAGCAAATACCTGGCTTGGATGCTAATCATGATGTTTCATGTCTATACTAATATTAAGACATTGATTAAATTGGCGTGCAAATCAAATAAATATTTGTGAAAAGAAATGCTACTGTACACGGAAAACTGAGTCTGGAATGGGTTGGTTGGTTTTGCCTCTTTATTTACACTGAGTTGAAGTTCATCCAATACTTTCACGTTTGAGTACGTTTCCGTGGGGCTCCCGTAAATTGTCCATTTATCATAACATCTCTGTGTGTACATAGTAAAGTGTGGTCATTTGGAAATTATCATGGGTGAGTGAGAATATACTTACATTTTAATAGTAAAGTTAAACTGGTGACAATACAACAGGGTGCAAACATATGCATGTTTGTTGTTGCTTATTTTCCATTATCTGCTGTGGACACATACGCCTCAAATGACTGATCTGCAAAATGCACACAGAACAATATTTTAAGTAACCATAGTTACGTATATACATTTCCACAGAGGTTTCATTTGTTTTACTCACGCTGTTTCTCAAAGACGGAGACTGATGTAAACCAGACAGAAAGAGTTTGGAACTGTTTCAACCACAAAACCTCCAGTAAACTGTTGCAGGTAGACCTAGTTTAATAGCAGTAGAAGGCTTTCTGTTCACGTGACGTTTTTCCCAACCTCAAGAATGCTCACATTATAAAGTCAAAAAGAGGCTGCTGTGATGTTCATTTAAAATATGGAGTTGGTCTGCTCCTGGATATCAATACTGAGCTCTCTAATATTTTTGGATATCTTGTTGACTGAACCCGTTCATCAGAACCAGTGGCCCAAGCCAGAAGATGTTGAACTGGCTGAGGTTTGTGGCTCTTTAAAATACTATACTATATCTGTCTAAGGCAAACAAAACGTTGAAAATATAACTTTTGGTGTATAAAATATGAAACAAATTTCAGAAGTACTTTTGTAATTATTTTTGATGAATGTACCGAAAAGAAGGGTTGTGCATGTAGCTATTCAGACTTACATTTCTCATGGTTTTCAGTGAGTTGCTTTCTCTTTAGGAAGGTTTTATTCAAAAGTGAGAATTCATTCGATTTTTCCATCTCATCTAGACACATTGCTTTTTTTGTTGTTGTTCACGTCTATAATTTAATTGATCCAGAAACATACATACTTTAAAGTTTCATTCACGTGCAAATAGGACACAGAAAGGTTGTTATTGTCCAAGGCTTCACCTTGATCCGAGACCTAAAACGTTTTCTATCTAGCATTTATTGACTCATCTGCAATGAACGTAGTCTCTGTGACGAAAGTGAAATATTGTGTCTAAAACACTTCAAATAAAGCATGGCAAAACCTCCAGGCATGGGGATGTAACCTGTAATTATGACAGGGCTACCTTCGGAGATTCTACCACCTGAGATCTAAGAGCAGAACTAGCAGAAGCACAAGGGCTACCTCCGGTATGGAGGAGACGATGAAGATGATGCAAGGCTTCTTTGGCCTTCCTCAAACCGGTCGTCTGGACCCCCAGACTCTCGTTGCGATGAAGAAAAAAAGATGTGGTGTGCCAGACGTGGACAACTTCAGCTTTTATCCCCGGAAGCCGAAGTGGAAGAATAACACGATCACATTCAGGTATTTCTGCAAATTAGTTGTGTGACATATTTCCTATTGTTGACTTATTTAGATGCTGTGACATATTTGATCTCAGCATTACTGAAATATGTGTGTCATAATAGTTATTTTTGATAAATTTACTACTTTTCTTGTTGTTTTTACTATGATTAGCTCTTCCGTAGATGGTTCAGTACTTTTCTTTACAGTTTTCACTACAGTTCTTTCTGTGGCCTTGATGTTTTGTGAACATGTCTGCAGGATTGACAGATATACTCCTGACCTAAGCAAAAACGAAGTGGAGCGCTCAATTGTCTCTGCCCTTGAACTGTGGAGCAAAGCGGGTCAACTAAGGTTTATCCGGGTCAACGATGGGCCAGCTGACATTGTTTTCTCCTTTGCAAGAAAAAGTATTTCGCCCATGGCTTTTCTTTATTATTACAGCAGGAGCAAATCCTATTTTTCACGTTCCTTGTTCATGTCAATAGCACACAATAGCGCATACATTTTTATGAGCATTCATCTTGTAAAATTAAATAATGATCAAAACAAAGTACAATTACTACTGCTGCTACCACAACATAACTGATGTTTGGGTTGAATTGCTCTTTACTATTTTGCTTGCAGCACATGGAGACTTCTTCCCCTTTGATGGCCCTAGTGGGGTACTAGCTCATGCCTTTGAACCAGGGGAGGGGGTGGGGGGAGACGTTCACTTTGACGATGATGAAACATGGACAGCCGGACAACAAAATTCAGGTTTGGAAGGACTGAACATCCTATTATTTATAGAAAAAAAGACTACACATTCCATCAGGAAATAATTAAATGCTCTCTTTGACACGCTCTTAATGTAATATCTGTCTGACATTTTAGGTGGCCTAGTATTTCCAATCTGAACAAAGCTCAGACCACATGATAACAGACTTCACACTGAGCTGTGACACCATTTTGTTGTTTAATGCTTTTGCAGGTTTTGATCTGCTCACGGTTGCTGCCCATGAGATAGGGCATTCTCTTGGTCTCTCTCACTCTAAAGACCCCTCTTCTGTGATGTTTCCCAACTATAAGTACTACAGCGGTGCACACACCACACTTCCCAATGATGATGTCCAGGGGATTCAGACATTGTATGGTGAGTGAATGTATTTAGCAAATGCAACTATGTTGCTCAAATTCTATATACAGATATGTACTGCATGTTTTAATGATTTTAACCATATGCACTTTAAAAGGCAAGCCTATTCGAAAGCCAGAAATAAAACCCACCCCCAAGAAATGTGACCCCAACTTCTCTGTGGACGCAGTGGCAGTGGTCGGAAATGAGATTGTTTTCTTTAAAAATAGGTAAAAGACTAATATAATATGTTCAACTAGTTTATTATATGCCCAACTGTCAACATTTTCTAAATGAAATGACAATGTGTGTATGAATACCTTTACCATACCCAGATACATGTGGATGAGAACAGCATGGACAGCCTATTGGAACACGCAAAGAGAGGGCCACAGCAGCTTATACCTCCCCAGTATCAACTCCCCCATAGATGCAGCCTACAACATCCCTGCCAAAGGCGTGGCATACGTCTTCACTGGTAACGTTTAGTCTTCAAGGCCTAGTTTATAACTGTGGCATGGCTTGGTAGGGTGTCCATCAGGCGAACACAATTGGTGCACGCAAATTACACACCTGCACTCCACAAGTGTCAAAATGTAGCTTGATTGTTTTAGGCAGTTCTTGTGACAGGCCTTGAGTGGTATTCTACGGTGACACAAAGGTCTTTTTTAGGGCCTAAATACTGGATGGTTCGACGTCTGAATATGAAAACCCGTGCGCGCTCCATCTATGATTATGGATTCCCCACAAGAGTGAAGCAAATTGACGCAGCTGTACATATAAATGGAAAAACATTCTTCTTTGTGGGACATTTATATTACAGGTAAAGGAAGATATCTTCTTATGGTTTAGTCTTAAAATAAAATATGAAAATAGGAATTATCCTTAGTTGAAAACATTGTTAAACCACACCAACTTGTATATCAGCCCCAGATGTTTTCTAGCTCTTGATTATTGCTGCCACCTAGTGTTTGGCTGACCAGTGTTGCACTGTGTGGGTAGAACACTGGAATGTAAAATGTTAAATGCGCTTAGAGTAGCTGAGAAACCACATACACATTTCATTAATTTCTCCAAGGTATGATGAACAAAAGAGAAGAATGGATTCTGGATTTCCCAGAGCCGTACAGTTTGATTGGCCAGGCCTTGTAAGGAGGGTTGACGCTGCACTTGAGTTAAGAGGTAATCATTGATCTCAATCACAGAAGAACAAAATTGCAGTAGGCCTACCAGTCAAAAGTTTGGACACAATTTTTGACTCAACTGAATGAGAAAGTGTGTCCAATCTTTAGACTGGCACTGTGTCTTGAAATTCCCCAGGACAGAAGGCACTGGTTGCTTGGCAATGTGAATTGTATATTGTAATTAACTAGTACTTACTTTAGTACTTTTTTCTGTAATGAGATAAATTATTGTATGATTTTCAATCTGCAGGTCGCGTCTACCTTTTCATTGGTACGAAGGCATTCCACTTTGAATTCAGACAAAACCGTGTGCTGAATGTTACTCCTTCCAATGTATGGCTTGGCTGCTAGTTAAAGAATAAACATTCAAGGCACAATCAGAGCTGCTTTAATTATTCAACGTGAATGTTTCACATGCACTGTACATACAGAGCCTGCTATAGGGAGGCTGGAGTTGTGACACTGCTTACAAGCATGACTAGCATATTTGTCTCATATCATGTTTCAGCCTGTTCCTTTAAAATATATTGAAAACAACTTTAAAATCGCAATGGGATACTGCTGAGTAAGGGTATTTCATGCTTGTGCATGTATTCATGCAATTTGAATTTACAGTGATCTGCTAATGAAAACATTTTGTACAGGACAGAGAATAGAACATGTCTTAGATATGCATGACAAAACTTCAATTCCCCTGTTCTCTGAAACGTAAGTATCCCAAAGTTAATTCAACATAAATGGCCTTCAGTTATTGGTACATCAATAATATGTTTATTGACTTTATTTACACAAAATTTACTTTCAATAATAACATCAGTTTTTGTTACCCCTGTACAAATTAAATAATAAAACATTTTAAATGAAACCAATCAGTTGATGTTACATATGTACAGTGCTATTCTCCCAACTTTCTGTGACTCATGTATAACCCTAGAACCCCTGGGACTGATCCCCAGGACAGGGGCTTGTCTGAACATCTGTTGGAATGCACCCGAGTAAAGCACTCACTGAATGTGTACGTTGAATGACAATCACATGCACCCCAGGGTGTATAGGAAGGCTATATAAGAGAAGGTGAAAAGAGAGAAAATATATTCCAACTTGTAACAGAAAAACAACCTCGCTTATGGATTCAGGGATACTGCTGATAGCATGCATTTCTCTTTGTGGGGCAGCTCCTGCCCCAGCCTCAGAGACCCAAACTTCACCAGAAAAGGTGGAAACAGTTGCTGAGGTAATAAAAAAGTCCATTTGTTTCATTACTTTTGCATCCTGTAATGTTAAATAAAAACAAATAATTGTCTGATACAGGAGTACCTGTCTTAATTCTGTGGGGTGAACAACGCCACAACTCGCAGAATTGCCACCATGGAGGCTTCTACAGACCATGACCTGTTTAAAAGCAGCCTGGAGACCATGCAGGCCTTCTTTGGGCTGGAGGTGACTGGGATCCTGGATGAGAAAACCCAAAAAGTTATGAAGGAACCGAGATGTGGCCGATCGGACATCAGCCGATATGGACACTTTGCTGGGAAACCCAAGTGGCAGAAGAGCTTAATCACCTACAGGTATACTGAGAACCTTGAGTAAAATATGCATATTCAAATAATTTCAATCTGTCTCACATGTATTTCTTAAAAAGATTCATCAAAACATTGTGTTATTCTGCATAGTACAAGCTTGCTGAATTAAGAATTACTCAGCAATCAACTAACTTACATCCTTAATGTACTCCTCCTGATTATTATACATTCTGTGAAATCATCGCCTGCGGAGGCACTTCTCAGCCTAATAAAATCGAATGCAGTTGTCTGAGAATGTTGTGTAAACGGGAATGTTTGACGTCAGAATTGACCATGGTACACTAGGATCACCGAATACACCCGGGATCTAAGCCAGAGGGAGGTGGATGCAGCCATAGGTCAGGCCTTCCAGGTCTACAGCGATGTTGTTCCTCTGGACTTCAAACAGATCTTCAGTGGCACGGCCGACATTCTGATCTTGTTCAACGGTGGATGTAAGTACTGCAGGGGTTCATACTATTTCTATATACATTTTTAAAAACAAAAACAACCTTTTGACATCTTGATATCATCACAGACCACGGACGCTTCTACCTTTTTGACGGGCCCAATGGTGTGTTGGCCCATGCCAACTCACCTGGAGATGGGCGAGGTGGGGACAGCCATTTTGATGATGATGAATCTTGGACTCTGTCTCACATAGGTAAACTTTCATACGTATTATAATCTTTTTAAAAAAAGGCTTGTGAAGAGTGGTTGCATGAGTAAAATTTTATCCAATGCGCTTGTCCTCAGGGATGAATCTGTTTCTTGTGGCTGCCCATGAGTTTGGCCATGCTTTAGGGCTAGATCACTCACGGGACAGAAATGCTCTGATGTTCCCCACTTATCGTTATGTCAACACCAATGGCTACAAATTGCCTGATGACGACCGACGTGGCGTCCAGGCCCTATATGGTGCGTTACAATTTAGTAATGGAATGTTCTCTGCGGGGAAATTTCAGTGAAAAGACAAAACACAGCACAACTTATGACTTGTAGGAGTCATATCAAATGCATTTTATCATTTCATATAGCATGTTTATATGGACTGACTGTCCAAACTGCCTTTTGATTAAAAACTAATTGTCTGTGTGACTTTGTAAAGGTTCCCGAACACCTACTCAGCCAACAGGCAAACCCCAACCAAACCCCCCTCCAGAACCAGAGCCAGAAGAACCTGAACCTACTGAAACCTCTGAACCTTACCCAACCCTGGAGACGAACAGTGCAGCCGAGACCTTGTGTTTGATGCAGCTTCGTCAATAAGAGGAGATCTGTACTTCTTCAAAAATGGGTATATACCATCCTGTATGTTGTTGGGGTTTGACTGTTGGCTGATCAGGCATTCATTTATTAATAATCTAATTTCTAATTTATAGCAGTCCTGATGCTATGACACATAGGATGCTATATCAATAAATAGTCACGGGCAAATTTTAACCAAATTATTTATGAAACTATGTGGCCATGCCTTTATAGGTATTATTGAAGGAGTAGTTCTACTTTTCAAGGAATTCGACTCACCAAAGTGAGCACAAGATGGCCACAAATTAACTCCGTTGATGCTGCCTATGAAGTCATAAACAAGGATGTTGTGTATCTTTTTGAAGGTATGTTCAAATTTGATTTTGTTTAACCAAAACCAATAACATGACAACCATATTTAATGTAGTATAAGGGCTTCTGCAAAAACTATCATCCCTGCCTACCCAAAGCCTATCACAAACCTTGGCCTTCCTTCAACTGTGAACAAACTGGATGCAGCAGTACATGTGTCTTCTACCGGGAAAACCTTGCTCTTTGTGAAAAACCAATATTGGAGGCAAGTGCTGTGTTGACCTCATATCATATACATA
>JAPMUY010011091.1:132500-133834 GCA_026901105.3 Galaxias olidus | reverse complement strand
TAGCAAGTGGCACACAGCTAGCGTAGACTGTGTTGCCTAAGTGCGAGACTATGGCTGTAGGCCTGTGGACAAGACGAGAGACACGTTGTTATCAGGCCATAGCTCATTTTACTTCTGACAATCACACAATCATCACATTTCACATTTACACAACATACAATATTCCAAAAATCATGGTAATGAAATCAAAACCATAATAGACAATTGACAAAATTAAGAAAGTGGAAATAATAAAATACTGAATGGTAAATAATATATCATTACATAATCCAACATTTACTCCTTTCAATATTACTCCGTCATACTGAAAAAGAGCTTAATTTACTCTCTCTAGTGCAAAATACACTTTTTACTCCATGACTTCCGGTCTAAATCACATACACACACAGAAACGCACAGATCAAAGAAATGCGCCACCGAATGGCGGGGCTGAACAATTAAGGAACTTCTAACATGGCAATTTGCATTAACCTTGAATTTGGACAGTATTTCTACTTATAATACACTCAACTGGCTTTAACATGTTAGAAACTTCAGTAGCACATCACAATGCTTAATACTGGCTTCAAATAAAATCTTACTACTATTTTTGCCTGTATACAGCAATGGCGAACTCACAAAATGTCGAGGGTACATGTACAATACAAAATATAGATACCTCGTCATTAAACCTTACGAAACGGTCAGTGTCTTCACAATGTTTCTACATTCATTTACACTTGTTTTCACGTTATTAGGACCAAGTTTAAGTTTACAAAATAACTTTTATAACATACCTGTGGACAAGACGAGAGACACGTTGTTATCAGGCCATAGCTCATTTTACTTCTGAGCTGCGCCCGCGTAAAGTCGCTCTATGCCTACAATAGCGCTACAGCACCCTCTGCTGGTGTGGATGTGTATAATAACCTTAGCTTCATAACATACACATTAGTATTACAACAAAAAAATAGAGGGGGTGTCTGTTTTCATACAAAACTTATTATATAGCGTTTTCCAACCTACTACACTCTCTCTCTATGTCTCTTAGGGCGTCCAATGATCGCTCTCTCTCTCGCTCTCTCTCTCTCTCTCTCTCTCAATCTCTCTAGCTCTCTCTCTAACTCTCTCGCTAACTCTCTCTCTCTCTCTCTACCTCTCTCTCACACACACTCTCTCTCTCTCAATCTCTCTAGCTCTCTCTCTAACTCTCTCGCTAACTATCTCTCTCTCTGTCTCTCTCTATCTCTCTCTTATGGCTATGTATTACTGCTATGATCCTGCTTGTCTCTCTCTCTCTCTCTCTCTCTCTCTCTCTCTCTCTATCCATTTCCATTTCTTTCTTTCTCCCCTTC